>JANIJG010025196.1:0-15428 GCA_024611175.1 Megaceryle torquata | reverse complement strand
CCACCCCCTTTTTTTTTTTAAACCTGTAGTCAGTTTGCAGTTTGCAAGTGCAAAGTCTAAGGGAGCAGAGGTGAAGATTTACATCACTGCTAAAACTCTTGCTTTCTCTCCTCCTTCCCCTACTCTAGTGATACCAAAGAGCCTTTTTTGGTATTGTGATACTAAAAGCAAACAAGAATATAAATTATGAAGCTATAATCCTCTTGAGGCAGTCCAGTAAACAAATGTTACCTGTTGCTATTAAAGTCATATAATAAATCCCTGCCTGTGACCAACTTTGAATGGTTTCATTTCATTGTTATCAATAAATTGTATTTTCCTTTAATGTCATATAACAGGTGTAGATCAAGTGTGATGTACTCTATAAGAGGAATTAATTTAATAGTATTGGGCTGTGACATGGAGCAAAACTATCTGTTCCCAAAGGAAACTTTTCAAACACTTGTCATTCTTCCTTACAGTTTTGACTGACTGATGTCAGTTGTGGTGAAGTCCATGTTGCTGTGTTTAAATAAGACTGCCATGGTTTACTGTTGCTTTGTGGTGTCTTGTTTGGTTGAGGGTGGGGGTTTTTTTTTGTCTTTTTTTGTCAGATCTCACAAGTAAAAAAAAAAAAAAAACCAAACCCAAAACTTAGCAGCAATGCATTTATCTCATCAAAGATAGTGACTCTACCTTTTTTGGGTTCTGTCCTTTTAATCTTGCATCTGTTTTTGCAGTTCTTGAGAACAAATGCATATATCTGAAATAGCAATAAAATTAAATCTTTAATGTACTATTCAGCCTTTGTTTTTTCTGCTACATATGACAGTTACAGGAAGAAACTTAAGCTGTTTTTTTTTTTTTTTTTTACTTCCACAGCCCAGGTGGTTGGAAGTTCTTAGGGGAAAGTATGATTAATCCTGAAATTCTGGTGAACTTCAGGTCTAGTCTTTAATGGAACATCAAGCTTTACTCCTAAATCCATTAGCTAAACTTTTCCTATATTGTGGGAGAGAATGCCAGCACCAACAGAAAGCTTTATGTAGAATTGCTTCTCTTAATGTATACGGGAAAGAAAAAATTGCAGTTGCCGTGGCTGCTCTGAGGAGGAAGGGGGACAGTATATATGCAGGGACTTCCTTTATGTTGTGACACTCCCAGTGAGTGGTTTTGGTTTATATTTGTATGTGTATAAATGAGTGGACTTGAGTGCAGCATACCTGAGGATGTGTCAATTACGTTTCTTTGAGTTAAAGATCTTGTAGAAGGAGGAAATTTTGCCATTAGGTGATAATATTCCTGTATGTAATGTTGGATTCAAATGTTATTCCCTTTAAGAACTTATTTTAGCATAAATTCAGATCAGACCTTCAGCACAAAGGGCAAAACTGGGTATACCATTTTTCTATCTACAGAAGACATATGCAGTGTAGGGTATTGCAGCAGGACAGTATGTATTCTGCTGCTGTAGCCTGCATTATATATATATTGTGTGTGCATATGCCTGTAAGACCAGAAAAATTACTTTTAAGTTAGACCTTAAATTTACATTCAGATGTCTGTTCATTAATTTAGTGGTAATTGAAGTTGAGTGTTATTAAATATTGCATTCCCAGACAGTTATCTCAGAGGATGAGATCTAACACATAGTGCAGCTTTTCTAGTCTGCTTTAACAACTGATTGTAAGGACAACTTGAGAGAAAAGAAGCCCAAAGGAGATCTGTAGCATCTCAGTTTAATAGTTTAGGGGGGGAGGGAGGGCGTGGGTGGGTGTGCAAAGGTGGCATATTCTGGAATAATGTTAAGAGGAGACTATATACAGTTTTATTGAAAACTTGTTCCCTTCTAGGACAGATGTATTTGGTTGGAGTGGGATCCAGTTTTGTCACCCTGAAAGCTTAGTCCAAACTCTCAAGGAAGGATAGGTGCTCTCTTCTTTTCTCTCCTTGCCCTCTGTGAAAGAGGACTTGATTCAGTAGCTCTGATCAGAATTTATTGCTTAAGTGTCTGGAAGTATTTTGCTTAAAAGTTAAATAGGGCTTTGTACTGGAGAGGGAAGCCCACCCTTTCTGGGAAGCACCATGGGAGGGCTGCATGCAGTGGGGCGGGACTATAATGTGACCAGTTTCCTGGAAGGCTGGATTTCCTGCACACACTGCTCTCCTGGGAGCACAGGGTGTGCACTGTGGAGTACCTGCACACTCCTGATAAAGAAGGCAGCTGAGATTAGGCAGTGGTTAGGTATGACAGTTTATGCAGCTTTTTGGCTGCCCTTTTTCCTTGAGGCTGCTCAGATTTAGTAAGTACTAACCTGATTTTTTGGCCTCATTCACTCTGGGTGAGGAAGCGAGTGCTGTGGCCTAATTCAACCACATATCATGAAACAAGCACATCTTGCCACTTCCTGGGGACAGTACTGCTTTGGAGGTAATCCAAGAGAAATTGTCTTGACTGTTTGCGCATGGGGATCATTGAGTACTGTCTTTAGTTTTCATTGGTGAACACCAAGAGAGGCTCCTAATCATTATTGAAGGATTTCATGTGCTCTTATTTTGTTCAGGACAGGTACAGTTTAATTAAGCAATGTTCCCCTCTGTTGCAAATATCAGTGTCTTTCGCTACTCTTAAGTACTAAATTGAATATGAAGGCGAGACTGTTTTACTAACATTATAGTTATCTATTAGTTTGCAAGCATAGCAGTATGCACTGTTAAACAGAAATTTTTTTGATGCCACCACTGTAGGACTCTGAGCTGTTGATCCCTCAGTAATAATAAGGATGTGGAGAAACTCTTCAAGTGTTTCACCTAATGCTTGCTTCTTCTGATTAAGGACAGCTTTTCATGTTTTAAGGTTACCTGTAGGTTCTGTGGGATTTATTTCTTTAAGGATTACCTTTCTTTGAGGGAGTTTCTGCAATAGGTATGTGAAAAATTCTGTCAGGACTCCCAGTGACATTCTCATAGTACCTGATATGGTAAAGGGTATGGTTACATTTGGCATCAGCTGTTGTACTCTTTACAACATCCTTTCGAACAGTAAGAAGTGATGAGAAAGGGACAAAATCTACCAGCACTGGATCCCTTTGCTTTAGAACTTGATAGAGGGCATTAAGGCTGTACTGTTGTGGTCCTTTTTGACAAATGATAACACAGGTCATGTATTTCAGCTAGGGTCACAGCATGTGGAACATGTCAAGTCATAAAGCAAAGAACAGCTTGCTGCAGTCTTAAATTGCTGGGGTGTTTGCATCATAGCAGCAGCACCCAACAGCCAAGTGTAAGGAAGGCATGGAAAGAGCTCCAAGCTGTGACTTATGCATTGCTCTTCTGAAGAGTGATGAAAATGCTTGTGTGTAAACTTATTAATTTTTTAAGACTGTCTAGTAAGAGAGCCTCCTTTCCTGCAGAAAGGTTTATTCTCAGTTACGAACCTGATGCCCAAATCTCACTGTTTGGAGGGGGAAACAACGTCCCACCCACTGAACCCCCTAATGCTGACATTGTAGGTGATGTACATCTGAGAATTTTGGATTAATTTGCTTCACTTGTATTATTTTAGCCTGATGTATTTATTTTTAATTCTCTAGCTGTAAAACAAAGCACAGGAAAAATGAGTCCTGAAATAAATGTGATGTTGACTTCACTCAGTGCTTAGACTACAAAGGGATATTTGTTTAAAATCCCATTTGTAATAGGAGTTGGGTCTTGTGTGGGCCATAGATCTTCCTCTCTGCAGTTACAGTAGCTAGATTCAGATTCTACAGTAAGTATTTAACTTCCTTCTGATCTTGTCATTTAAGTTATTTATTTTATTTTTTTTTTTTACCCTTTGGAATGGAGGTAAGAAGGGAGGGGGAATGTGATTCTTCATAATATATTTTAATAATGGAAATTTAAATGTTGCATTCAAAAGCATTGTGTTCTGCTTGGCGTTTATAGAAGAAGCGAGTAACAATTTTTTTCACCTTTGTAGATTATCTTCAGGGGACTCTTGGTGGTGTGTCAGGTTTGAATCTGGGATTTCTGTGTCTGGTTACATAGTAGCTTTCATTGCTATGGATATTTCTTGTTCACAATTACATCAATACAAGTAAATTCTAGAAGATAGTAACTGTTCTAAGTATTTACGGCAAGTTTCCATGTTACTGTAACTGAGATGTCTTAAACTTAACCTAGTTATGGAGGAAGAGTTCTGTGTTCAATGTAAAGATGCATTCAGTTTATAGGGCTTTAGTAGTTACTGAAGCTACTGTACAGGGACAGTTTCTACTGGTCTATAGCTATGGATTTTGCTGTCTCATTAATGCTGCTTTTGCAGTAAAACTTCATGGTTTTCTGTGTATTCTAGCATATTCTTGGTATTAGAACATTTTTATACCTTACAAGACTAGATGAGATGTGCTTCTGTATGCATGAATAAAACTGATGTGAACACGCTTGATTCAAGCCTTTGTGGTCTTTGTGATCTTGACCTTGTAGTGGCTGGTTTTTGTTGTGGTATTGTACACCCTTCTGGGACTCTTGCAATCAAGAAATAATAAATAGTGCCTTGTTATTACTACCAGACTGTATTATCAATATAGAGTATATGCATATAGAACATGAATCATATGAGGACATTTACCTAATAGATATTAATTACATCAGTGCTTAACAGTGTATCTTTCTTCACTGATCCGGGCAACTGTAAAAATGCAAACTGGAATGCAGATGCAAGGTAGTGGAGCTGTCAGTAAGCTGAGCAGCTTCTGCTGCTACTGGTTGGGTGGAGACATTCCAAGCTGCTTTACTTTCCTATATGCATTCCTGAAATGACAGTCAATGGAAAGCATGGCATAAGAGTGGCAGCATTCCTCAGCTGTTTCCTTTCTAGTAATTTCAAGACTGTAAGGATAGAACAAGAAGGCAAAAGATGAAGAGGGTACTTGGGGGTAGGAGGGAGCATTTCTGGATTTTATGGAGTTTTTTTAACTGCTTTCTTTTGACAAGACCTGGTACCCAGCTTTTCTGTTCGGTTGGGTTTTTTGGCTTTATTTTTTTTGAGAACACTGAATCAGCCAGTCTCCTAATCCTGGAAACACTGAATCTCTGGCAATTAATTCACAAAGCCAAAATTAGAGCAATATGATGAAGTCTTTGAACAAGACTGTTTCCCATTTATGCCTGAGTAGTGTTAGTACTTAGCCATTAACAATATATTTCTTAGACTAATGGCTTCTTTAGAACCTTTAGGTCTGTTAAACAGAGTGAAGGGTGGAGTTGGCTTGTAAGAGGGTGAAACCCTTGGAAAGAAGCTTGACCAGCAAATGCAGCGTCATTTTGGGCCTACACACATGAGTAGGTCTGTCTTCAAGGCTGCAAGTAAATAGTTACTATATTACTGTAACTTCTAAGTGCTTTAGTTTTACATTTGGTCTATAATGCCTGACCATCTATTTTAATACTAAAATACATGTGGTTTTTAGAAATGGTTGTCAGGGGTCAAGTCTTGCTGATTTCTATTTTTTTATTTTTTTAAAGAAAACATTCTGAAATATCCTTTGATTTATTTTCCCAAGCTATGATTGTAATTCAGTATCTTAGTTCAGACTATGACACCTTGCTTTGATGTGATCAGTTAACTAGGCAGGGGTGTTTACCCAAAACCTAAAACATATATAGTAATTATTTATTTAGTTTTGCTGTTGTTGTTTTACTAGAATAGTAACCAAAGTGTCTTCTATATACATACTTTAGTATTTCAGGTTTCTTGTACATTGGGGATTACATGCAAATCTTGACCTTGTGTTGTGAAATATGGTATGTGCTATTTTGCATGTGAATTTAATTTTCCCGTTATTTTTTTGGTTCTTTCACAGAATGACCAAGATGAATGTTGGCAATACGAAGCCTGTTTGTTGATAGTTCTGTTTCAAATATATAGGATGAACTTGCCTAACAGCATTTTTCTTAAAATTTCACACTTGAACATTTGTCAAAATAACACTGTCTTCATCTGGTAATAAAGGTGAAGACAGCTAAGAAGCGTGTACGCTGATACTATGTGTGGTCAATGCTACCTTCTGAAACACTTAACTTGGATGAGGCTTTCACTGAGAAGCTGCATTCCTCTGTCAAATCCAGGATCCTTGTTGGGCCCTGTTTGAAACAGAAATACCATCTTGGACTTCTGGCTTTGAAACTTTTGGTTTATTAGTGTCCTGAAACTTGCTTTAGTGTTCTTGATTAAAAACCTATGCTTCTGTCACTGAAGTGGAAAAGTTGTTACTTTAAAGCTACAAAGTATGTTGTCCCAAGTTTTAACAAAAGTGGTGTTGCTTGCAATGTGTTCATGAATGTATGCAATTATACTTAAATGAGTAAGCTTAATTAAGTGAATAATCTTAATTAAATCAATGAGAGTTTTCCAAAAGTGTGTGTCCCTTATCCCAGAGATTAAACAATCCAAAGATATTGGTATTATCTCTTTGATCAGTTTTAATTTTTGACTACCTTCCCTGTACTCTATAAAAGATAAGTAACCCTGCTTATTGTTGCAATATTAAGGTGGTGTTTGGTTTTTTGTTTGTGTTTTTGTTTGTTTTTTGTGTATTTTGTGGTTTGGTTTGGGTTTTTGTTTTTGTGTGTTGGGTTGTTTGTGTGTGTGTGTTTGGGTTTTGTGTGTGTGTTTTGTTTTTACAAAAAGTCAACTCTTAAACTTGTTTTACTATCCTCTTTGGAAATGTTTTTAAATCAATGTAGTCTGGTGCTTTAGGTGCTGAACTTGCTGCAAACTTGGGCAAAAATGAATTGCCTTGGGTTTTGATCAGAATGAAATGTGAAGAATGGGATGACAGCATTGTGCCTGTAGGACAGACTGGGACTTCTGTTGTTAACTAATAATCTCAGTTCTACCAAACCATAAACCCCAAGGTTTTTAGAAAGCTTGCTAGACTTCACAATTTTCTACCGCTTTCATTTTGTTCAGCTACTGCATATGGAATTGTTTTAGGTCCTAATAATAAATTTTTTGTGTGTGTGTCTGTTTGTATGCTTCAGAAAAGAAACAGCTTTCACCTATCCCTGTAAAGAAGTAACTTAACAGACCTAGTGGTTCTTGAGCTTAAGACTTGTAAAATACTGAAGGCAGCCACCGGCAAGTGTGCGATTGCCTTCAGTTTTAGTTGAGCTGCCCTCAAACTTGGCTTTATGTGAAATAACATATTTTATCTGTAACTTGCAACATCCTATACACAGTCTACCTGGCTTTGGCCTGATCTGTCAAATGTGACTTCAAAGAAAGCTCATGAAGTTATTGTTTATACAAGTTTTACCTATAGCTGTGGGTAAATAGAGCAGTGGTGATTTCAAAGCTACCATTTCAAAGGAATATACAGAACAAGTTATTGTGAGTGCCAGAAGATACACTGCATATTTTTTAAAGTGTTTTATCAGTTCCTGACCCACGTAAGATGATGTGGGAGTAGGGGAGCTCTTTCCTAATTGTTTTCTCAGCAATCAAAGAGAATGCTGTACTCCGTAATACAGTTAAAAAAAAAAAGTGTTGATTCTAATTACAGCTCTATGTTTGTAAGCTCGAGTAAAAGACCCGACTGCTGCAAATAAATACTACTAGGAATGTTGTATTTGCTGCTTTTCATTTTGGTACACACATAGTTCCAGGTATAAACATCATTAATGTAAAACCGAGAAAAGGGATCTAAATTAATTTATAGGTTGTATTAACTTGTGAAAAGGAAGACCTAAGTTAGAGGAGCTGCAGTTGGGATCCAGGAAAAGGCTATCTCGAGAAGGTTGTGCTTTAGCAACATGCACTGGATACAACTGTAGATACTAATGTGAAGTGCAGAAATACAGACAACCTTTGGCTGCTTGTATATAGGAATTCTTGTTTAAAAGAGGTATTGCTTATTTTCTGAAAGTAGGATGAGTGGTGTGGAGGGATTGCCTTTTTCCCTAATTTCCTCTAGGGAGTTGTTCTTGAACCAGATTATCCTAGTGCTAACCTCTATATGTAGTTATCCTTCACTTGAAACTAGTAATTCCTGACTAATTCCTTGCTAATGGGCAAGCTTTGTACTAATGAATAGCAATGATAATCTAATTTCCTAAGGCTATAGTTTGGAATCTGTGTGCTGTTCTAATGTCTAGGCAGTGTTAAAGACCATGCTGTCCTCTGATGACGTTACTTAAAAAAAACCCCAAACTAAACGCAGACTATGCATTTTTTTCTTTTTTAATTCTCCCTATAAAGGAGACTGAGCTTCATATAGTGATAATTGTAGCTGACTACCATTAATTGGGGAAAAATACTTAGTGTCAGATACTCAGTTTGTGATGGAGTGGTAGATTATTTCTGCCCCTTTGGTAGTAACAGCATGTCAGAACTTTTCCATTTTGATGGAGGGTAGTGGACAGGAGAAGGCATTAATGTCTCTGGGAGGAGTAGTCCATTTCCATTTTAGGTGTCCCTTTGCCTTCTTTTTATCATGCAGTTCTTCTGTGGCGGCTTGAGATACTGCTTTTTATATTTAACAAAATTAAAATCTTAATTGCTAGAGTCCATTCAGTGTATCTAAATTATTAAACAGTACTCTTCCTAACACATTCCTAGAAAAGCAAATCTGTACAATATTGATAGGTCTGAGAATACCCCAGATGAAGGAAATTCTTTGTGGAGTAACATGCATCCTAGGCTTGAAGTGCTAGGTAATTTTTTGGTACTGTATAACATACCTGAGAGAGACTGTTTGGTTTATCTTCTGGCTACTTACAGGTTAGCCAGTATTCAGGTTTCATTTGTTGGGTTTGGTCTTGTTTAAGGCTAGAAGCTTCCCAAATTATTTGAATGTCACATTGCCTTCAGTAAGAACTTCATGCTCAAACATGTTATTTTCCTTCTTCCTTTCAAGGAAAAACTAGCATCCTGAAAAAGCTCTATTGAAGACTAGTGCAAATATTTAATATTATTTTGAATACAGTTCTTCAGTAAAATATCTATTTGAATTCTGAGGGTTTTTTCTTAATCAGCATTTCCAATTCACAGTTCATTAAGATCATGTAAAATAAACACAAAACCTAAGTAGCACTTACAGTATTCAGAACCTGGTTATATTTCTTAAGATGCTTGGAGGGCTATAACTGATTAGCCAGTTACTCTAAATAATTGCCTTATGTATAAATCTCAACTGGTAGATAAAAGTGAACTCTGTCCACTTTGAGAAGTTTTCAGTGTCCAGACTGCCGTAGTAACTGACAGTTCCTGATGTGAAGTGCCATTAACTGGACTTCTCTTCTGAACCTTCTAATCTTTAATTACAGATGTCCTATTGAAATTCAAATAATCCTACTGTAACTATATGGTGAACTTGAATTTTTCTCTTGATTCTAGCATAATTGTCCGTCCTGTCAAGGCAGGAATGATACAGTAACCTGAGAAGATTCTCATCAACATGGTCAGTGCAACAGAGGAAAGAAAAAAAAAAAAAAAAAACAAACTTAATCCCAACTCAGAATGAGGGCACACTGCATTGGGTGAAGTTTTGCATTTTGATGTGGCAGATGGATTGACTGGATGACACATTTGTGAGAGAGAAAAATCAATTTAAATAGATCAGAAGCTGGTTTTGCTCCAAGAAGCCTACCCCTGTGGGAATCACTGTACCTGTGAACAAGTTACCATAGCTTTCTGTAGCCTCATCATTAGATTGTCTGGCACAAGAAGCATAGACACTGTATTTTTTCTGGCTATGTATGGAACAGTTCCTGAGGGAATATCGGGTGTTGGTTGTCAACTTCAGTTTGACTTACAAAAACTTTACAAAAAGCAGAAAATCCTACTAAACCAAAATATTTGATAAATATGATGGATTTTAAAAGCTGTTGATTCTTTAATTCTTTGGCATTCTTTTTAGAGTAAGTGACCTATGATGTCAGGTGTGTATCTGGATTAAAACATGAAAACAAGTAAATTCTGTCATGGAAAAACTTGCATGATAGTAGTCTTATTAAAGAAGTTTTTCCATTAGTGTTTTTGTGTGTGTGGTGGGTTTTTTTGTTGTTGTTGTTTGTTTGTTTGGTTGTTTTTTTTCCAAAATGGCATATAAATAAAAACATCAATAAAAGCTGGAAGCATGCAGGTTTCAAGGACTCCAATAAAAGACCAAACAGCCCTTAAAAGTATCTTTCTATTAAGAAGCCTTGTTGGTGTTGGATCCATAGATTCTTCAGTGACATAGTTTATCATCAGCTACACAGAGATGTGACACAAGTGTTTGCTTTAAGAGCTTATGTGTAATTTCCCCATTTTCTTGAAGATCCTCCAGGGGCTTTGTATCTTGGCAGGTGTTTGCTTACCTGCACATAAAGTAACAAATTTTTAGTCTTTCCAAGACTGAAATTCCTGTAACTGCTTTTGGAATGCTTTGCTGCCTTAATTTCTTTCTTTTAGGATTTTGATCAATTTTATTCCCTATAATTACCTGATACTATTTTCTGTAGCCAAGTTAAATGACTTAAGTATGTGATAATACTCTTGCTGTCTTTTTCCTGTTCATTTTGCTTTGTCATGTTTTGCTGCTGACAATGTATTTGATAACATGTTTTGTATTCTATTAATACTCAGAAGGTGTTTATGCAGAATTTAAACAAATAACAGCCTAAGTCAACTGATTTGGCCTGATTTATTGTGGCTTAAAATACAAATATTACTTGGGTATTAAAACCATTTAAACCTTAAGCCAGAACCTTCAATTTTTAAAACAAAGATGGTATTAAATCTGGCTTCAGATATTTGGCAGTTGAGCTCCTGTGGTAGGCTGTAAAACTGAGGAGTGTTACTTAGCTAAGTGTAAACATCACTAATTTTTTCATCAATACACTTCTCTACTTCTCTTTGGTAGCTGTCTGTCATTTACAAGACCCATATTACATTGTACCATTGCTTAAATTGTTCTTTGAAGAAGCTTTTTTGGCATAGACAAAGGTGGGCATGAGAAAGACAGGGTAGAATAATATTCCCTTTATCATAAAACAGAACAATTGATTGATTTATTTGTTTTAAATCCTGGTAAATTCTGAGGTTTTGGTGGTCCTGTCTCCTTGCTCTATTTGTCTTACAGAAGCTAGATCTTGGCAGTTGAATTCTTCTGCCTTCTAACATAAATAAGCAGCACTGGCTAGTTATATTTGTGCTTTTAGAGTTCTAAAAGCCGCTCTGAATTCAAGTCTGCATCTGTAGAGAGTTAAAAAAGGTGCCGATACTTATGGAAACCCAGCATGTGCCCTACTTTGATTTCTTCTTCCAAGAATGGTCTGTTGTAGGTTTGTTCCCTTTATTTGGTAGTATCAGCAACGACTGAGACACAGGATGTTTACATCTTGTTCCTCTTGACTTCATGAGGGATACCTAAGATGACACCCCATCCTCACAAATCTATGATTGCATTATGAATTTCTCTCTCTGGAATGTTTTAACTCTGATTAATACAAGGAATAGCAGAATGTGAGTAGCTGTTCCTGTAAAACCAATTATGTGAACCAAAGATTTCTGTGAACTCTTGGTTCAGTCAGTCTCGTTTGTATAGATTGTGAAATGCTTCTGGTACTTGCAGTGAGTATTCACTGACAATATTGGTGGCTCTGTTAAGCTATTTACTTTCTTAATCTCATATTTCTGGGTGAAGGCCAATTTTAGTAATGCTTTGGCTTTAGAAGTTGCATTTAAGAATCTTTCTTAATTTCTGATGTTAAGACATAGATAATTTGCTTACTTTAGGCATAGTGTGGTGTGTAGGTTTTCTGCAATTTTTTTGATTTCTGAATATGACGTAAAGTTCCAGATAGTTCAGTGACTGAATTTTATCAGTTGGTGGAACCTGAATCTGTAATAACATAATGCGTAGAAAAAAGTTATTAACTGCTTCAGTGAATATTGCAAAAAAACTGTCAGTCTCTTGGAGGAAAGTATGGTTCCCTCCTTGGAACACTTGAGTCATACAACGGTAATACTGTTGCCAATTGAGAAGAGGCCACGGAATGAAGTGAAGTTGCTTGTTTACAAGATTGTGCTGATGCATGAAGGGTGAGTAGCAGACTGTTGGCCCACTGGAATAACTAGGGAAAGGTAATTTGTCTATGCCATCTGCTTTGTGGGAGTGGAGGGGGGTGGGAATAGTACTTAATTTGTAAAATCACACCTTCAGGTTGTCACGATGTCTAAAATGAAATAAATTAGGCAGCAAGTTAGGCCATTATGGCAAGAGAATCCTCTTTTTAGCCAGCAAGGTGTTTCTGCACTTGTGACAGTGGTTAGTTCTGGCTATTTCCCTGTCTTGTATTTAAGTATGAATTCCGAGGCCTATTTAATCCAAGGCTTTTGGCTTGTCATCGGGTTTATTGCTTTAGCTTTGTCCCAGCTAACGTCCACAAAAGCAATAATCACAGTGAAGTGCTGCATCTCACTGAATGAGAGTGTGCAAAATGTTAGATTGGACTGCCTGTGGTAAAGGCTGTAGGAGTCGCAATGTAAGTAAAGCTCTCTGAAGGACGTGTGTAGAAGATACTGTAGTTACAAGCAGCTGTGGAGAAGAAAATGTATATTTTTACAATAGCAATAGAGATGATTTATCGGCAAGTAAGAAGAATTTATAGGTAACAGCAAATGCAGCATTTTGATTGTTTGTCTAATTTTAAAAGTATTTGGAAGTATCTGACTTTATTAGGAGGTGTTTCCCCACCATATATTTTGACTCTTGTGTCATCCCTCAAATTTAGGGTTGAATAGATAGGTGTGCTCTAGAACATTCATCAGTATAGTAATAATGTAATTAATTAACCTCTAATATCTGCATGTCTTTACTAGGTCTTCATACTGCTTTTACTAGAGTTTTGACAGCCTTGGTTAACAAACAGTACAGGAGCTTAGCTGACTGACAGTACTCTTCAGCCATAAAACAAATAGTTAAAATTTTGGCTTCATTTATGTCTCTGAATCTTAGATGCAATAAACCTTTACAGTATTCTTTTTGAGCTTGGGAATTCAAGTGAATATGTCAACAGTAAGTTTTTTTGGGGTTTATGGTGGTTGGGTTTTTGTTGTTTTGTTTGTTTGGTTGTTTTTTAGAAGAATGTGCAATTGGCAAGCTTTAACTTTGTCTTCTCTAATTTGTTTCTGTTGCGTTTGACCTATGACTTCAATATACATGCCTCACACAATGAATGACTTGACTTTTTCTGTATTGTCATAATTCTTTCCTATATTATGCCAGTTGTTATAACACTCTGTAGTTCCACTAAGTGCAGTAAGCCAGTAATCTCCTGCCCTGCCTCGAGTTCTTTCAAAGGACTTTGGGGAAGGAGAAGGATGGATGCTCTACACTTGCTAATCGGCAAACACATTGAGTTGTACATGCACTGAATTGGAAGATAGAGCAGAAGTCTTTGCATGAAGCAAAAATGCTTACCCACAATTACTGTGATAATTGAATTACTGAATTCTAATTTCATCCAACACTTGAGCTAAAACTGCTGGAAACAGATGTTAAATTTTCCAGTAGCAGTTGTATCTCAGTAGTATTAGTGCAACTTCTTCCTTGGCTGATGAAGTTCTAGTACACTTGCTTTGATGAACTTAAATAGTTTTGTGCACGTACGAGCACAAGCAGATCCTTCAGCTTGTAACCAACCATGGTGTGTGGTCAAGGATAGTCAGCTTGCTCTGACCTCTTGCAAACTGGTATCCTAAAATGGAAATTACTCATTTTGCAGATGGAAATTGGAGCCAAGCAGCTGTGAATTCCAAAAGACAAATACTGAGGCAAATTCATAACTTTGCTCTTCTGTTCAACAACCAAATGAGTTGATTCCAGTATTTGCTACTTGCTTAAAATCTGTGATTCAAAGATCTTCTCCTTAAAGGCAGCAAGTATTTGTATGAGGACACTACTTAGCATCTAAAGTTTGTGGTTGGTTGGTTGGTTTGTTTGGGGTTTTTTTGGTTGTTGTTTGTTTTATCTGTGTGTTGTTCTCTTAATCAGTTTTTTTTCAGAATCCTCACCTTCCCTAGCTGCCTGCTCTAAAACAACAAGCTCTCACTATCTCCCCCCCCCCCCCAACATTTCAGGAAGTTAGTGTGAATTTGTGTTTAGTTAGCTCTTACAGACTGAATGGTGGGAAATGGATAGTTTGAGAAATTTTTGTGCTTGTTTTCCTATGCATGCAATGGAGACTCTTGATTTTTCTGCAGTTTGAGAGGTCAGTGTGGAACTGGTGAACTAAAAGGGCTATTAAAAGTAGAGGTTGGAAACTTAAGTGCTTATAAATGACACTTCCATGGGTCTGTGCTCCTCTATGGGTTAGTAGAAATGTTCTTGTTGTTCCATGCTTGGTTTAGCTTTGGGAATTAAAGACAAAACCTGGGTGAAGTGGTAATACTACTATTGATACTGTTCTGTGTTGTTCCCAAGGGACTAATTTAAATTTATGAAGCTGTCAAGTAACTGATGTAGAAATCTTCAGTCTTGTGTGAAAACTTGCTGTATATTTCAGGTTTTGTTGGAGGCTTGTAGCTAGCAAGAAGTCAGGTTTTGTTTCGGACAAAAAGCTGACTTATAAGCAAAAGCAGAGCTGGGAACATATACAGGAAAACTACCAAATAGTTCTGCTAACGTATTCCTTAGGGTACTACATAAACTGGAAGAAAAATGATGTGGCCTTCTTAAGCTGCAGTCCTGGTAGCCATATTCAGACTTTGACTTTAAAGAAAGAAGACTTGTAGTTGTGCCCTAGGGCTACAAACAAAACCAAAACCAACCAACCAAACAAACAAAACCCCAAAACAACAACAACAAGACATACATACGTAAAACAATGAGGATCCTTTCCCAGTAGTCAGGTCTGACTAGGAATTCGTTTTGGTGGGAAGTGCTGTTTTGGAGGACCACTAAGAAGGCAAATGACAAAGTAAAGCTGTAGTTTGCTTAAAATTATTAAAAGAAAAGACTTCTGCTGGGCCTTGAAGACCAGAAGCTGCTGTTGCATAGGTTTCACAACCCTCCTGATTCACCTCTGAAGGAGGAGACACTGAACTTGGTACTACATTCTGTTATGAGATGGGCTGTATTTAAAGTATATAAAGTATCTTTAGATGTCAGCTGTTGAGTGCCTAGTGGAAGAAGGCTGTACTACTTCTACCACTGAAATATCTGGAAGATACTTGTTTAACCTTTGAGTACTTTTAGGTGGGGGGGATGAGGATTATCTTCTTTCTGCTTTAAAAAAAACCCTCTGGTTTGTGGCTTTTCACTTATAGAATATATGGAATTCTAACTTCCTCAAGTCCTTGGGCATGGAATGCAAGTAAATATGAGAATTTCATAACAGAAAGTATAGAGAAACCAAATATAAGGTTTTTGTCCAATTTCCTATAATAAAGTTCCTTGAAC
>JANIJG010025194.1:78544-104171 GCA_024611175.1 Megaceryle torquata | reverse complement strand
GGGCGGGGGGGAGCGGGGCCGCGCCGGGAGCCGCCGGGGCTCCGCCCGGGGCTGTGCCGAGGGCTCCTCGCCGGCGGGCCGAGGGGAAGCGCTGCGGCGTCCCGAGGTGCCGGCCGGCCCCGGCCTCGCCGCTGGCGGCGACAGCTCGTCCCGAAGGCCGGGCGGGCCCGGTGCCCCGCTGTGCCCTCCGCGGTCCTGCCCGTTCCGCCCTCCCGCTTCTGGGCCCGAGCCCGGGGCCGGCCGGAGCATCGCGATGCCGGGGCACGGCGTCCTGCCCTTCCCCGGCGTGTCAGGGGTGCTGTGGCAGAGCCGGCTCCGGGGGCGTGGGGAGCCAGCAGCTCTCCCGGGCGGCTGCCGGAGCACCGGGGACCGACTGAGTCTGATAATCGTGGCACGTTGTCTTTTATCACGCGTGTCACGGACGTTTCCAGATTCAGAAGCTGTGTGACCGAGTGGCTTCTTCCACCTTACTGGATGACCGCAGGGATGCTGTTCGTGCCCTCAAGTCATTATCCAAGGTACGTACCCAATTTCCTTTGCATAGTTTTTGCTGTGAAGCTGCTTGGACTTCGGGCAAAACCATTGACTATTCCATCGTTCTCTGAGCAGAAATACCGTTTGGAGGTCGGCATCCAGGCCATGGAACACCTGATTCATGTTCTTCAGACAGACCGGTAAGCACGGTGCTGGCTTCTGGCCGATAACCAGACCCTTCTCGGCCGCTGAAACCAGCAAATGCAGGCTTGGTTCTCTGTCCCACAGGAGGGGAGCTGGGTTCTTCACAACTCTGCTGTAACAGTGGCTTTCTGTGGTGACAGATGTAATCACCTCTCAGAGGTGCAAAGAACAGAATTCCAGGAACTTGGATGAGAGGGACTGAAAGACAGGTTTTAAAGGTGGTACCCAAGTGTCTTTTAATGCTTCTTTGTAGTCAGTTTCCACTGGTGTGGAAAGGTAAATCAAAACCAGCAGCATTAATTGTGTACACTACTTGAAATGACCCCAGTTTTGACCTGTTATTGGGCAAAAGGTGAACTAGACAGAATTACCAGGAGATGGAGTCAGCAAATGTGCGTTTGCTCAGCTGTGTGTCACCCAACAGATCTGTACAGTGATGCTCTCATGGGGAGTAATGCAGCTGGTTATAGTTGGGGGATCAAGGAAATGGGAGAGCTGGACTCCATGGCCGCTGTCGTGGCAGGTGACACTAAATACTTCACGTGGAATAGAGTGCAATATTTATGCAATCCAGTGCTTAAAATGCCTTTGCTATCCATCTCCTGTAGTTGACTGTATCCCCGTGGTGTAAATTGGAACCTCTTTGCGGTGCTGTGGTCGATGCTTCGAACACTGCATGGTCTTGGTGCTTAGGTAGGCAAGGGTGTTATGAGAATCTTTCGGTCTGGATTTGACCATAAAGCTGGTAAATATATGTAATGAAGACAGTTGTGAGGGCGTATGTGGACTATCTACACGTGTGTGCATGGGAAGCATCTTCTCGTGTCAAGAGAAAGCAGAATTAGGAGAGTTCAGTGTGGAGCAGGAGGTGTTACTCCCATTCTGTTGGCTGGGTAGCTCAGGACGACCTTCCAGCCTGTGTGCAGCAGACAGTAAAAGGGAAGGTTAGAGGAGTAACTGTCAGGGACACGAAGGGGAAACCCTTCAAAAAATGAGGTCAAGGACCCTGCTTTCATCCACTTATCTGCTCCCGAGGCCAGATGTGAACTTTGAGGGGGGAGGCAGGACTCCGCTGATCTCCTTTCCTCAGAGATGCTAACCCACGCCTCTTGGGGCAGGAACTTGAGGGCTTTTCTGGGCTTTTTGGGCTTGAGCTGCCCCTTTGGAATTTGTGCCGGGGCACAGTCTGCTGTTCAGAAAACAGTAAACAGATCTTTGTGGTTTTGGGGTTTTGAAATGAAAAAATGCCACTTTCCCCAAAATGCTGCTAGGCAGACTTCCTGCTGGGTGTTGTCTGGTGGAGCAGGACAGGAGATCAGCTGGTTGGTGCGTTGTACACTGTGGCTCATTTGAGAGGTCCGGTTGTAACCCAGGTGTCTGATAAGCTCAGGTATGTGTGGTCCGAGTTTGTGGTTTGGTGACCGTAGTTGTGAGAGTCTGGGGGCTCTTTCAGCTCTAAGAAAACAAACCCAAGGAGGCTCACCTGAGAAACTGGTTCATTAATGAGCTGCAGGCTCAGCTGTCCGCAGCAACCAGAGTGACTGACACATTGAGCTGAGAGGAGGGTGGTCTGATGGGACAGTGCTGTGGTGCTGTCACTGCTGTTTTGGTGTGGGACCCGTAGGCGTGATCTTTGGACCTTTCCAGCGTCCACCTGAGGTGCCCTGAAGTTTTCTGCAGAAGTGGAAAATGCTTGTTTCCTCCTCCTCCTGTCCTGGCTCTAGTTTTTGTTTTGCTCTGCAGTGGCTTTAGGTTATTTTTCAGCAGCAGCAATGCAGTTTCAGACTGAGAGAACAGAAGTCAGTGATTGACTTGAGTTGTCTTCTCACATGTCACTGGGTTCATGTGAGTGACTCAGATGTGCTGGTCCTGTATGGTGACTGTGTTACTGTGAAGACCAAGATTACAGAAGGTCTAATTTGATTAGAAATACTAAAGGACTGGGGAAAACCTGACTTCTCCTTTCCTCTCTAGCTTAGCTTTAGGGAAGTGTGCTTTTCCAGGGGTGCCGAGGTTGGCCTGAAGACAGGTGGCTGGGCTCCTAAGGTGAAGCTTTTTGGCTGTGAAGCTGATGGTGGTCGTTACCTTACTGACTGGAGATGTTACACACCTATCTGTCTGTCTTCTGAGCTGTAAGCCTGTAGTTGCTGTGCTTTGTGCATCAGAAAGGGAACATAAGGCAGGGTTCCCCTCTTAGAGTGTGGAGTGGCCAGCTGGGTGCAGTACTGGGAGAACCGGGACGGGTGCAAGCATGCTTTGCTATTAACTCTCTACCAAAAAGGAGTGGAATTGTTCAAGATGCACAGCTGTTTGATCTTCAGCAGTGTTGTCTTGCTGGAATATATAATAACAGCATGAAAAACAGAAGTAACTTTAGTTAGAGAAGATTATTTCCTAACACAAGGAAGGAATGCAGAAAACTGCCTTCTTTTGCTTGTTTTTCAGCCTTGCACATCAGCTGCCCTGGAGCCTGAGGGTGCTCCTGGGTCAGCCTCGAAACGTTCCAGCCTCCCAGACACACTGGTGTTTAATGCCATGTGCTTATTTTGTAATATGAAGTAGGAACTGTGATCTAGAGGACTTTTCCCTGCTGTCTAGATGTTACCACATCCCACCAGGGTTTATTTTGGACCAGTTTTGGCATTGACTGTAGAAGGGGCCTGTACCACTGTACTATTAGTGTGGGAGAAGGCAACTTGATCTTTAGCTGCTTTGGCTCTACTTACATAATGAGGTTTTTAAGTTTCAGTGTCACAATTCTAATAGTTGGAAATGTAACGTGAACCTAAGAGAATTATTTTTTAAGGCACAAACCTCTGTTATTTAAATGCTGTTAGTTAGAAATTTTTGAATTGTACTGTGCTTCGCATAAAGAGTCCTGCAAGAGGGAAGATAAATGCTGCTAGCCCTTTGATGGCTTTTCCATGACTTGAGTTTTTCTGGGTACTAAAATACCCTCCTTTCCTGGCATGCTGTGACTGATGCCATGACAGAGGCTCTGCTTTTCCACGCTGTTCCTGACAGTACAGATGATGCTCATCTCTCTCCTGACAGTGAAATGCCCTGGTTTTAGCAGAATAGGTAAAAGCCTTTCCGAGGCACCCTCCGTGGGCAGGACAGTACGTGGGTGTCTTTACTGCCGTGCCGTTCTTCTCCGCTGTTTTTTGTGAGCTTGCGGAGCGCTGCGCTGAAGCCTTGGTCGCGTGCTGCATAAAAGCAGAACTAGGAGAGGGAGGATGCCCAAGGAGGCTTATGCTGGATTGTTGCGTTGCACGAAGGCTGTGTCTTTTATGGCAGCGCGAGAGACTGGAAGTCTCTTTCTTGCTTGGTTTTTCACTACAGAGCAAAAGCTGCACAGCTTCAGTCTGAACAGAATAATCAATAAAATGCTGTATGTGGGGAAGGGCAGATGGCAGCAAGGCAGCCAACAGGAAAGATAAGATGCTGCTCGCCTTGTTTTGTGGTGTGTTCCTCTTCAGACAAGAGAAACAAGGCCTGCTCTTGCCACATCTACATAGGATTTTCTTACCTTTTTGTAGCTGCTGTGATTTCCCTGTCGAGGGAAAGGAAGAGCAAGGCTGCAGCTTGGGGTTTTTTAAGTCTCCAGGAAATAATTTCCTTGTGTTTTTTCAG
Source organism: Megaceryle torquata (assembly GCA_024611175.1). Taxonomy (NCBI): domain Eukaryota; kingdom Metazoa; phylum Chordata; class Aves; order Coraciiformes; family Cerylidae; genus Megaceryle; species Megaceryle torquata. Next base: position 99,860 of record JANIJG010025194.1, on the reverse strand, counting down.
ATGTGGAATTGTTTCAGTACGTGAGAAGGAGACCACAGGCTTTGTAGTGTTGTTGAAGAACTGCAATTACAATCAAGGGAAGACATAGGCAGGCTGGGAATCTGAGCCCTCCTGCTGGGTGGGACCCTTTACCTGGACTAAAAGCTTCCTTTAGTTGCTTTGATTAACAGTTCAGCAGAGAAGATACCTTCTTCCCCACTTTGGTTTCCATTACAGCCCAGCTTGAAAGCAGGTGGTATGGGTTGAGTGACACACTGAGGAAAACCACCCATGTCCTTGGAGGACATCAGCAGGACCAGGATTCAAATCAAAACCCAGCGTGAAGGAGCAAACTGCGATGACACCCAATTGTTTCTACCCTTTGATGTAGTGTGAGAGCGATAGAAAGGGAGGCGAGATGTCCCTTGGACAGCTTGCTGAAGCCCCTGCTGTAGTGATACAAAATGTGTAGGTACAGGTTGCTCTGCTCTGTCTTCTCAAAGCTAGTGGATCACCTGGAGGCACCCCTAGTGTTCTTGGTTTCAACAACTGCTGTAGATCTGTCATCTTCAACTAGTGGTCTAGCAGAGACAGTTGACCTCAGCTAAGGCTGGGCTGTTGAGGTTGCTGGTTAGGTTGGTTTTCAGGTCTGTGCTCTGAACTGGCCTGATAGCTTCATGAAATGCGAATTTATCGTTGGTGTGGAGGCCTTACTTCATGTGCCTTGGAGATCAGGGAAAGCAGATACTGCAGAGTTAAAACAGAAGGTTGTGTTTTGACAGCATGCTCTCCCGATGCTTGGGCAGGATGTGAAAATAACTGTGAGGTGTGTCCTCCTGCATTCTTCTTTTGTGATGTTAGGCTTTCTTTTCTTTTTTTTTTTTCAACTGGCTGTGCTTTCACACTTTTCTGGTTTATGAGCAACCGAGGAAGCAGCACCCACAGTCACATTTACCCCTTGAACTCCTGCACTGGTTCTTGGCCATAGCCAGGGTTCATGGATTCTTGTGGCTTAGTAACAGAAGAAACTGGTCTCTGGTAAAACTTAGTAAGAGAAGAGTCTTGCTGTAAGCAGGTCAGCTAATGTTTTGGGGTTAGACTGGCTGTCTGGCAGCTTCCTGAGGATGCTTGGAGCTCAAAACCCCTTAATAACTGGGTGTGGTCTGAGCTGGTGACATGGAGACTGGCCTCTTGGGGAGAGACAGCAGCTGCTGTTCAGGCAGAGCGCAGGCTTTTGCCTTCCGGTTCTTGCTGACGGGGTATCGGGAAAGGTCTTCCCCGGGATGGCGCTGGAGCTTGTCTGCAGCTTCCTTGGGTGGCTTTCTGGGAAGGGGTTCAAATCCCTCCCAGAGATTTCTACTGGTACAGCTGAGGAGCAGGTTGGAAGGAGTGACTCGGGAACTGGGAGACACACCTACAGTTGAAGCTTCCTGTGGTCAGGTTGTGTCACCAGACTCTCTGGATGCAGTCACCTGAGGGAATGGAACTGGGAAAAGGAGTTTGACTCCATTTGGGGACCGGACAGCGCATGCTTACATGATATTGCAAAATGTCTGTCAGAATCAGTCCTTCTCACTTGGCCTAATGCTGCAAAGGGAGCTGCCTGTGCAGAAAAACTGTGTTGTAAGAGTAGTTGGAAATAATAATTAAAGAAAAGTGGTTCTTTCATTTGCAGTTCAGATTCTGAAATAATTGGCTATGCCTTGGACACTCTCTACAATGTTATATCGAATGACCTAGAAGAGGAGGAGCAAGGTAAGCACTTGGTAGCAATAGCTGTGTTAACTGTGGGGGTGCTTGCTTTGGTGGTTTTGGTCAAATTATCAACTGTCTGATAATCTGTGATTTACTGACGCCGAGACTTGCTTTCTTCCTGTCTAGCTGGTATGACAGTGCCAAAAACCTTGGCGTATGAAGCCTGCATTAAAGTCATCCCGGACCTCTCTGTTACTCATTTAAACAACCTAAGCAGCCAGGTTGGAACGGGCTAATTCATGGCTTTATCTAGTTTGTAAATAAAGAATCGAGGCTTTGCTTTTGAGGGAGGACAGTTCTGGCTGTTACTGTCAAATGGGACGTAATCATCTGATGATTTAACAAGGATCTTGAGAGTTAACATCTCATAAGGTGGGCCTATATATGCAAACCTTCTTTTCCCGCACTGCTACGGCATTCTCCAGACTCTGCCCGTCCTTCCCAAGATAGATGTAGAAGGAGGCACTCTTCAGCTAGGCTGTTAAACTCCTGCCTTTTTGATTTTTAAAAGGCCTTTCTTGTTAAGCCACTGTAACAGCTCTCAAAGGCCAGTGAAATGGGTGCAGCTCTTAAAAATGGCACCAGTATGCTGAAGAAAATGACAACAGTAACCCAAATTAGGCTTAGGCTAGAAAAGTGTTCTTAAAACTAAATAAATGAATAGGAGTTCTGAGTGCCCAGACTGAAGAAGAGCCAGGTGCTTCCCAGAAGTGAAGGATCTTTGGACTATAACCTTTTCAGGGTTGTGAGGGGTGAAGGGTGTGGAGGGCAGGACAGCCAGAGTTGCCCTGTTTTGAGCCTCAAGGATGTCAAGAGAATGGGGATGGGATGTGACCAAGGGTGCTAGCCTGGGAGGAGGCCTCAGTCAGAGAGGTGCCTGCTGGGTGCTGAGCCAGGGTGCCCTTGCTGCCATCACTGGGGAGAGTGGAGACAGGTACTGGTTCAAGTTGTGTGGGCATCTGCCGAGGCTGTGTAGTGGATTCAGCTGACCTTTCTGGCATTTTGCTTGTGCCTCGTTGCAGGTGTTAATTGGAAAACCACTTCTGTTGGTGTTGGCCAGTCAGGTCTTGGCTTGATCGCTGTTTAAACCAGTAATCTAAGCCAAACAGCTGTAGGCTTGAGTTCCAAGGCTTTATGAGGAAATCATCAACAACAAACAGAAAGGCTTGTAGGACATCCATTCTGCTTTTGGGTGAATGAACATGAAAATCCTTTGTACCAGCTTGTCCAAAAAAATGATCAGAGGTGTCGGGAGAGCATGAATAAATACGGTGTAGACGGAAGGCTGAATGTCTTTGGGTTCATAACATCCTGCATTTGCTGTGGCTCTCAAGATCTAGTCCTTGAGAGTGCTTGCATCTCATTATTCATTTCCATTAAATGTAGTGTAGTGTGAATGCTCCTGGGAATGGGCAACACATGAGGTGCTCCTGCTGTCTGAGTTGGAGTCTTCTTGGCTGCAATTATTTACCCCAAGATATTTCTTCCAAAGGCTCCTTAAGCCATAAATAACCTTTTGGAAATTAGATGAGGGGTATCCAATGTGGAGATGTTTTTGCTGGTATGTTGGCATTATGCTGTGCAGTATGTCCTCTCACAGGGTCTTCCACAGTCAACTGTCTTGTACCACGTATTGGCAAGGGACTTGCAAGCTGAAATCCTTCTGTAATACATTACTCTTAACCGTCTCTGAGATTGTCACTTTGCTTACTTGCCCTTCCTTCCCTTGTTCTTCCAGTCACCTGGTCTTGATGAGAGAGGTTTTGAACAAGATCAGAGCTTTACAGTGCTGGTGAATCCACATTTGTGGTAGTGGCCTTAATTATCGACTCGAGAATGTTATTGTCAGCCTCATAGGAAGAGCAAAGCACTGACAGACTGGAGCTAGTTATGTGCCATCCCCAGTGTTGTAAGAGCACGGGGTGGTTTAGTTCGGCCACTTGCACAAGAACTACCTGAAGGAGGAACTGCTGCCATAAAAGCTACGATGGCTGCTTGGAAATTCTGAGCTTGTGCTGCTATTGCTTGTGCAGTTGGGAAAGTTATTCAACTTGTAAACCTTTCTCTTGTTTCTTTTTCTTTTATCTGCACTGACAGATGATTCTGAAGGTAAAAGACCCTTTACTTGTATAAATACAGCACTTTATTTTAGGCCTAGTTGCTGCTCACACCCATAACCCTGGCTGCCCTTTGGAAAAGACACTGTGAAGACTTGCACCGCGGCTTCATGGGAGCTTCTGTTCTACTCTGTATGTTTTCTTTGGAGACAGTCTTCCCCATTTTATTTCTTACATGATTTGGGCAGCTGAATGCCAGCAGATCTCCAGAGACAGTAGTAATAATAAACCCCCCCCCTTGTTAAGCACAACAAGAAAGCATGCAGCTTCAGAACTGCTAGGATTTTAATGGGAAAAGCTTGTGAGCAGAGTTTCTGTTTTTAAGAAGCCCTTGACACAAATGCACCCGCTATGTGCAAGCCTCCTTCACAGTGTCTCTTTTAAGCCATGCATGTTAAAATACAGCGTTCACTTCTACCTTAAGTTACCACTAATACCTGGTATGTTCTCCTTTTTGAACTGGTTTTATCAAAATGCACTTTATCTGTTTATTTTAAGATTAAATTCTAGTTTGTAGTGCTGCTTGTTAGTGAATCACAAAGACCTAATCTCAATAGATGGAAGTCGTTCTCTTTATTTGAGCCCTGTGAATGTGTGGATTTAGAGTGATTACGGGACAAGTCTGGTTGCAAGATCTGCGGTGTATCCACAGAAGTAGATGTGGTTTCTCTTTGACTCTTTCTTTCTGTCTGGCTCCTTTCTCTCTCTTTTTTTTTTTTTTTAATGTAGTAGAAGAAACACTGACAGGCAAAAGCAAGAGTTGAGAGGAGGAAAAAAAGCCTCACAACCTCTTTCCTGTGTTGGAAATCCTTAAAAATGAGAACTTATCGACACTTTGCAGCGAATCACCACTGCCAACAGTTTGTATTCTGTTGGTTGAGTTAAAACTGTTCACTTGGCACCATTTATTTTTTTTTTTACTGTAGAGTCCTTGGATTGCTGCTTTTGCCATACCCCTAACAAGGTACAGGGTTTGAAGATTGTGTGTAGTCTTTGACCCTTTTTATAGCTGCTCAGTTGTTACGGGTTCGTTAGCAACTCCCCAGTAAGGCTGTAAATCCCGCAGCTTCAGCAGGAGGAAAAATCCTTGTTTTGTCTTTGCTTACCAGGTAGTTTCAGTGCGTTCTGCTGCAAGAACTCCTGTGCCCACGCTTTCATCAGCTAGCACGGGACAGTGTCGCAGTGCTGAATGTGCATCTGCCTTGCTCATAGGGCGACCTGATCTGGAGGCTGAGCAGCGGGGCCTTTGCTGCGGCTCCTCGGGAAGCGTTGGGCTGTCTGCGCTGCCCAGGAGCCTGCAGCCAGCAGCGTGCCCCATGGGATGGGGTGGGGGGAGGGACAAAGAAGGCAGCAAAGCAGCAGAGAGAGGGACCTTTGTAGGGAGAAGGGTGCTTGGTTGGAGCTGGATCTGAGTGGAGCTGGCCTGTGGTTGACTCCCCTAGCAGTGAATTTGTCTTCGCTGCCTGTTGTGAGCAGCCTTGTGCAAACACAACCAAGGGAAGGATCACCCTGCTTCTTTAAACTCCACGAGAGACTTTGTACATTTGGGGTGGCCACGGCTGTGGATCTGCGTGTGGTACCTGTGTGCAGCTGGGTTGGGAAGCAGCTTTGTAAATAATCACGCAGCAGCAGTTGGACGAAGCAGCGCTGCAGAGATGCCTTCTGGGTGTTTTCTGGGATTCTTTTCTGTTTGTTTTTTGTTTGTGCAACAGTGATGTGTGAAATAATTGTGTGAGATGAAATTCACCTGCTACCCCAGTTCTGTGCAACCGCAGAGTAAATAACAGAATGGCCCTTCATTGCCCTTGTGAAATTGATTCACATTCCAAGGCTGAGATGAAGAGGTTCTGTCATTCATCTGTTTCAAACTTGCTCTCATTTCCTCATGCTTAGGTCTTTGCTAAACCAAAACAAATGAAGGAGGTGGTGGAGCCGTTTAGCTTTAGATGGTTTCTATTCCCACTGCTCCCTTCGAGCCTGTTGGTATGAAATATACTTGGCTTTTGCACATTAGTGAGCGCTCCTTAGCAGGGACTCATCTCCTGTCTCGGTTTGGCCGCATGCGAATGGAGCCGCTTTGAAGCTTGCTGCTCCTCTGCTGGGATGCATTCTCCTTCTCGCTGAATTCTCTGCTCGCTACGGTGTGTCTGGTTATATCTGTAATGGGCAACAATGGGTGTGAGAACTGTCGAGCTGGTTGGGTATGATAAATGCAAATAGGATATTTCTCTTTTAACACTGAAATGAATTTTAGTAGATCCTTGGTTCCCTCCTGTTTTAAACACTAAATACCTCTCAGTAAAAGTTGTGTTTAGAGTAATGCCGGTGCTCTCTTTTGCACAAAGCTTGTGTCAGTGTCTGTTTTGAAAATAATTCAATTACTATTGTAGCAGTGACTCTAAACCTGTTTGTCACACGTAGCCCTATTGTAGTGAGAATGAAAATCACAACTACCTGAGGTTCTTCGGCCGTGTTTGGTAATGCATTGGTTTTTACTATTACAGAAGAAAACTCACCAAAACAAGTTGATGACTTGGGAAGTCAGTTCACAGAGATTTTCATTAAACAGCAAGAGAATGTCACACTCTTGTTGACTCTTGTGGAGGTGAGTCACAGTATCCTACCTGACACCCTGAGGGAGATGTGGTGCTGTCCAGGGAGGTTATCCTAATTGCCCTACAAACAAAAGGGCTGGCTTTCTTTTCCCTCCTGGATTTCTGGGTGATACCGGCCCATGTCTGGAGGATTGGACTGACTGATTTTTAGAGCGAAGAAACAGCTGGGAGAGCTACCCCAGAGCAGAGGGAGGAAAGGAAGCTGCTGGGAGTTGCTGTTGCTGTCAATAAAAGAAAGAATCCCAGAACAGGATCGTGTTTTGACTGTCTGGCCTTGTGCTCTAATAGCATGAGTGTAAACAGAAATGAGAGGAAATTCCTTAAGTTATGTGGTGTCTTTTGATAACTGGTGTCTGTTGTAACTGGTCTCTATAAGAGAAAGCTGAATACTGAGGAATTTATTACTTAATGTACTTCTCTCTATCTCTGCAGGAATTTGATTTCCACGTTCGTTGGCCTGGAGTAAAACTACTCACTTCTCTTTTAAAGCAGCAAGGACCTCAAGTGCAGCAGATAATTCTCGTCAGCCCTATGGGTAAGTGATTGTGTTTATTGCTGATACGCTGAACGCTCAGCAAGCAGCATGGCTGAGGGCTGGAGGAGTCTTGAGCAAGGTGTCTTAAAGACCTCTAGAGTGAAAAAGCTGTGCCTTTTTAGGCTTTTTAAAGTTTTTATAATGTGTTTCTTGCAGGCGTTTCCAGACTCATGGATTTACTAGCGGACTCTAGGGAGGTTATACGAAACGATGTAAGTACAGAACAAAGGCAGTTTATCCCCTTAAACAGTAGGAACTGTCAACTGAATGGCTTAGTCCTTCTGCAGAACTTGGATTAAGTTAAATGAATGCACGTGAAAAATTGTGATTGCTATTTGGGAATATTTCATGCTGCAGTTAAGTTGGGTGGCTTTTGGATGTCTGGCCACATTTCACATGAGAAAGGCACGCTTACTGTGTGTTTAATGAAAACCCTGACCCCGGTGTACGATGTTTCTAGCCTGTTAGCTGATCTTTCCCTTGGCCTCTTACCGGGTTCGCTGCCATTCTGCCTCTTTGCTCGTCAGATGCCAAAATGCTCTAATTAGTGCAGAAGAGATGAGGTGTGTCACCAGTTCCCTATTTCTTCTGTATAGCCCTTTGGCATCCTCTTCAACAGCCCTGTGCTTCAGTTTTGAAGTGCAGTGAGGCACGAGGGGACTGCTGCCTGGTGTCTGTGGCGGGTGTTGGTAGCTGTGATGAGTTCTGGGCCGTGCAGTCCTGTGGCTCTGGCTGAGGATTATGCTGCTGATTTAACATCATTCTAAGAGCTGAGAGTTGTGAAAACTGGTGTGGTTCTAGTAAAACTGAGTTTAACTTTTCCTCTCTCCCACCTGCCAAGGGAGTCTTGTTGTTACAGCAACTGACAAAAAGTAATGCAGCCATACAGAAGATTGTTGCCTTTGAAAATGCCTTTGAGAGACTTCTGGATATCATAACAGAAGAAGGAAACAGCGATGGAGGTACGGAGCAGCCTGAGACATAATCACAGCAGTGTGCTTCTGCACAAACCGGGAGGTGACAGTGTTTACAGGCTGACACTGGTATGTAATTGGAGCCAGGTCAGTGGGCAGAAGGATTGAAGCATACAGCCTGTGTAACAAAACAACCAAAACCAGCCTGAGGAAGCAGGCAGGGTTCAGCATCTTTTGAAAACTAGCCTGGAGCTACTTAGTGAAAACATCAGTTAATTTCTCTGAGCGTGTGTGTGCAAGTTGGTGTGTTCCTGTTCAGCTTCAGTCTGCGAGTGTATGTACTTTGGCAGCGTGAGAGCTGGGTGGGCAGCGTTTGCCACTTACTGAATTAAGCATCCGCGTTCCTCCCGCGAGATCCTTGGATGCCTGGGGTGCCTGGAAGTAACAGCTTGCAGAGTTTATTCAGCCTTACGAGCAACTTCAGTTTTCCGGTCAGCTTCCTGACAGATCATTCATTACCTGTTGGTGGGGGAAGGATAAAAAAAATGAGTAAAAATGATGTCTCACTTGGGTGCTTTTTTATTAGAAGCACGTTGAGTTTATCACCATTGGTAGTTTGCTGCAGGATCTATGCCAGCAACAAGACAGGTTGCTGTGACCTTTCTGTGAGCTGCAGAAGCAGTTGATGCTTCTCTCCCAGCTGAAGTATTCCAGGTATTCTGGCATGGAAGGGTTAACCAAACCTTTCATCCCAAGCTGCTATTTTTAGGGAGCTAACAATTTTAGGAGACTTGGTATGTCAATTCCCAAGTGCTAAGACTTCCCCACTGCTCTGTGTCCATTCCCTCTCGCTGTGTGCAGCCCTGCTGAGGGCTGGCTGACCAGCTGTGGTTCTGCAGCTGGAGTGGGAAGGGGGAATGTGACAGCTGGTCTCTCTTTGTCCTCCCGCTCCTGAGTCCAGCACTGCCTGTGTATTTTTGGAAGTGTGAGGAGTGAGCCCTGTCCCCGAGTCCAGATTTGGAGGCATCCCAGCAGTACCAGAAGCAGCAGGCTGCCTTTATTCCTGTTGTCTTCTGGACAGAGCTGTCTGAGGATTTACTCTTGGCAGAGTACATAGTTGATGAGCATCTGTAGTGCTTCTTCAGCACAGATAAAAGGTGAGGAGGATTAAAAAACCACAACTCCAAGGAGTTGAGCTTGAATTGGCTTATGGTAATCAGTATTCTAAGTATCTGTGAGTATTAACTCACAGATACTGTAGGTTCTCTGGAAATAACACGTTTGCTTCAGACCTAGGGAAGAAACATAATGGCTTCCCTTGGAAATATGCTGGATCAACACTGCTGATTTTTGGAGTGACCTTTGATTCCTTCATGCATGAGGTTCACGGTTCTTGATCTAAATATTTGTGAAGGATGAAGAGCTGAGAAGGGTGTGCTCCATTCCATCTAGAACCTACTCAGTGCATGCAGAAGCTAGGTGGCTTTCCACGTGTCATCTTTGGATTCATCTTTTGGGATTTTGTCTCCCCAGGAATAGTAGTGGAAGACTGTCTCCTCTTATTACAAAACTTGCTGAAGAATAATAATTCCAATCAGAATTTCTTCAAAGAAGGTTCATACATACAGCGTATGAAGCCTTGGTTTGAAGTTGGAGATGACAACTGTGGGTGGTCTGCACAGAAAGTAACTAATCTTCACCTAATGCTGCAGGTAAAACCCTTCATTTAAGTACTGGTGCCACCGCTTCTGCAGGTCCCTAGCAGTGAAGGTGTAATGTAACAGCTGCGATCCCTGTGTGCTGTCTTCAGCTCAGAGCTGCCAGCTTGGATGCTGTTTGTTGCCTTCTACCTCCTTTTTTAGGAGCAATTCTATTTCATAGCTAAGCTTTGAATGGGTAAATTTTTGCTTTGCGTTTCAAAAGGTCTTGGGGTCTCTTCACAGGGAGATGTTTCTTTCTTCCTAGCTTGTGCGGGTGCTGGTGTCTCCCACAAACCCGCCTGGTGCCACCAGCAGCTGTCAGAAGGCCATGTTCCACTGTGGGTTGTTACAGCAGCTCTGCACAATCCTGATGGCAACCGGGGTTCCTGCTGACATCCTGACTGAGGTAAGAGGGAGAAAATGGATGAAGGGATGGGGGCAACTGAAGGGGTGAAAGCGAGAGTCTGCCGGGATAACGGGTTCTGCAGAGACTAACTGGAATTTCAGTATTGGCCAAGAGAGTATTTCAAGTGCCAGAGAAACCAACCTGCTTACGTAAGATAATATTTTACACTGTATTTTGCAACCAGAAAGTATTTGGATTTGCTGTGGGTTTTTTTTTTCCTGTTGGATTTCAGCATATCTCAGAGTGGCTGAACTGATTTATGGTTTTCCCTCTTCTGGGGTTGGGGGGTTTTGTTGTTCTTCTCTCGAGGCAGTCCAGAAATACTCTGCCGTGGCAGGTTTCTGATGATGAGGGGGTTTTAGCTTCTAGAAAGCCCTGTCAGCTGTGTTGGGTGAGGTGTTGTAGAGTAGATGACTATGGCTGACATTTAACTAACTCTCCACATCACTTTTTTCTCTGCCCTTTCTGTAGACCATTAATACTGTGTCAGAGGTCATTCGAGGATGCCAGATGAATCAAGACTACTTTGCGTCTGTAAATGCACCTTCCAATCCACCAAGGTAGAGGAAGAGAAGTGTTTAAGTGTTTTAGGTATTGATGTATTGCTACGGGCAATGGCAGCCTAATCCCAAGGATTGTTCACATCGCAGTTTGGAGTCGTGATACAGAGCAACAGCTTCAAGCTCACGCCGGCTGTGTTAGACCCTGGAGGTGTTGGTCATGTTTCTGGGGAGATGAGGCCTAAGGACTGATTTTATTTGTGATGCGGTACCTGAAAAGCGAACGAGCAATAGTTGAGACATTCCTAGATTCAATGAGTTGCGCTGTCAGCCAGAGGACAGCCTACAGAAGGATTTGCAGGCTAGGAAAATAGGCAGGCAATTAAAACTCAGAGGGGGCAACAGCATTAGCTTGATGAGAACTTAATCTCAGCATTTGAATATGAGGGTAGGAAACGAGCATTACAAGCTGCCAGTGGCTGTATGAGGAGTCTTCTCCAGTACTGGTGAAGCTGCCTGGGAGCAGCAGGGTGGTCGATGGGGAATGGTAATACTGGGGAGGTATTGCTTGCTGCAGTCATGGGTAACCAATCTACTGGCTTGGGTTTTAACTAACTGAGAAACTGTGCTATTAGAGGTTTTTATCAAATGTTGGAAATGATAATAGATGGAGTAGGCAAAGGTTTCTTTCCTCACCTGGAGACTATGCTCCAAATTGTGCATCTGCCACTCCTTTTGTGCGTGACTTTGTCTGAACAGTTTCTCTTTCCTCTCCTAACAGGCCTGCAATTGTAGTTCTCCTGATGTCCATGGTAAATGAAAGGCAGCCTTTTGTGCTGCGGTGTGCTGTGCTCTACTGCTTCCAGTGCTTTTTATACAAGAACCAAAAAGGACAAGGAGAAATCGTTTCAACGCTTCTGCCATCCACCATTGACGGTACGCAAAGCTGAGGCCTCTGCAGTTGGCTGTGAACCAGCGCAAGTGTTTAAGGCACCAGTTCACTTCTGCACAATTTTTTACCTGCCATTAAGGGTCTGATCTGAGCGAGATAATTTGGCTTATCTCTCAAAGTTCACTCGTTTAATTTTTATGAGTTTGAATGCTATGTTTATGTCTTAATGTTTTAATCTGACCGGTACATCTTGGCTGTCCTGGTAGCTACAGGTAACTCTGTCTCGGCTGGGCAGCTGCTCTGTGGGGGCCTCTTTTCCACGGACTCTCTCTCCAACTGGTGTGCCGCGGTGGCCCTGGCCCACGCCCTGCAGGAGAACGCCTCTCTGAAGGAACAGCTCCTGCGAGTTCAGCTAGCCACCAGCATCGGCAACCCGCCCGTGTCGCTGCTGCAGCAGTGCACCAACATCCTCTCGCAGGTACGGCCCCGGCTGTGGGGCATGGCTCTGTGCGCCCGGGAGGAGCGCTGGCTGCTCTGGGCAGGGGCATCGCAGGAAGCCGGCAGCGTGAGCTTCATGAGCGGGACAATTCTCTCTCCTCTGCGTCCTGTTTTTAAGCTTTGAAGCACTTGGCGCTTCAAGGGGGAGGAGAAAGGCAGCAAGTCTTTTTTTTTTTTTTCCTCTTTTTTTCTTTTCCTTTTTCTGCAATGGGTGCTTGATGTCATTTGCCTTCAGGAGGCAGAGACTCCCAAAGTATCTTGACCTTAAAGCTGGTTTAAAAGACAAGGCAAGCAGGCAGGATCCCCAGGCATGCCTGGTTGCTGAAGAAGGGCCTGGTTACTGTTGAACCTGTAGCTGCTAACTTGGAACAGCTTGAAAATACCAGGCTCTTGTCTACTGATTGTTGCTGGGTTTGCTATTTGAAGCGAAAAGCTTTGCCTGATGTTGTCCAATGTGTTAGCACGTGGGAAATGACAAGTCAGTAAGGCTTACTTCCTAGGCCACACTTCTGGGTGACACTCCCTTCTGTTATCCTGCTTTACCCCATGGTTGCAATAACAGAGAGCCAGTTAACTCTGGCAGCAATTAGACTTCCCTGTAATTGAGCATAATGGCAGAAGGATGGAATTTTTAATTTATTCATGTGACTTTTTTAATCTATGTGAAAATAGCCAGTATTCCTTTCTACCTCTTTCTTGGCATTTTTGTCAAAGCTAAATTGAGTCAGTAAACCAAAACCTGTGGCTCTAGCCTTTAATGATACAAGGGACTCAAACTTGGGGGGGATGTTTCTGCAATGTCTTCCACTTCAAGGCTCCTGAGTAATATGTGTGTAACTTGCAGGGTGATAAGATCGACAGACGGGTATGTATTTTTTGGCACGGCTCTGGCATTTTCTTGCCAGAAGCAGGCCTTTTCCTCTTGTCTTGGGTTTTGCTGGGGAGGTTTTCTTTAACTGCTTGTTGACGTGTTTTCACTTACAGCTTTGTGTTGCGGTGGGGTTTGGGGTTTTTTTTTCCCTACCATAACAAACTCTTTCTGTGTCTCCAGGGGACTCTCTGGGGTGCTCCACCAAACTCTGGGATAAAGACTTTGGGTAGCATGGGTGCTTTCTTTGCAGTGGGGCGGACTCATCCACTGTCTGTTCACCTAACAGATGCCCTTTCTTTGTAAGAGCAATGAAAACTGTTAGAAATTCTGAGTTGTTTTTTATGACTGGCCTGTAGTAAACAGTTGGCACAATCTGAAGTGGGAACATGCTGCTGATTTCCTGACTGCTTAAATGATCAACCATTTAGCCTGTCTTCCAGCCACTTGGGACATTCTACTTGCCAGTGGAAGTTCTAACCTTGGAGTGCTAGTTGAGAATACAGGGATCTTATTGCTAGCAAATGACCCCTGAAGTGAGTTGTTTGCAGTGCTTTAAGTTACACAGCTTGAAAGTCCAAGTTGGTTATCAGCAGCAGAAAAAACTGTTCTGCAGTATGGCTGCTGTGGAACTGTCCACTCTCTTTTTATCACAGCTGTGCAGAGCGTTTGGCTTGTGGTGTTACCAGCCCTGAACTCTACAAGAGCAGCTGTGGTGAGCTGTCATCTATTGCAGTAGGTGTTACTGTGGATGTCTAGAAAGAAGCTGTGCTTGATTTCTTCCAGAGAGGGTGTTTTGGAAGGTGTGGAAATCCTTAGGCAGAAGGTGTTAATTAGACCTCAGCAGAGCAGGCAGCCCTTGAGAATAACCGTGGCTTGCAGCCGCTTCCAGTGGATCGCGTGTGCTGTAAATGTGACCCTGGTACCGGGGCTGCTTGCAGAAGGCTGTGGTGTGCCAGTGTGCTGTGACTGCTGGTTACGGAGGCTACTCCCAGTGCCCATCAACTGGCTGGTAGTGCTGGGATAACAAGAGCCAGATCACTGGGCAGCCGTCCTGCCTTTGTGGGTGAACCTGCTGTGTGCTAGTGAGTATCCTTAAACATGTCTTGTCTGTAGACTGGCTTGGAAATAAAAATCAAAGCTAAAAGAGCCAGTGCAGGGGAAAGGAGGAGGGGGCAAGAGGAGAACAGAGTTTGGTGGGGATTAGGCAACTCGCAGTGAGGTCTAGATCACTGGAAACCAGCTATGGCCTTCAGCTGGAGGGGCAGCAGCAGGGAAGATAATCTGTGTTCATACAGCAGCGCGACAGGGTTGCAGCAAAGCTGCAGACAAAACTATTGCAAAGACTGAACCATGACCGCTAGTACGGCGCGTGGGATCATAGGCAGGGAGTGGAAGGGACCTCTGGAGGCCATTGAGTCCAACCCCTCTGCCAGAGCAGGATCACCTACCTAGTACTCGCCCTGAAACGCAATGGGCAGGTGCTGTGCAGTTGGTGGTGGCTGGTCTGTGCTGCTCCAGCACGCTTCGCTTGGGTGTCTGGGAGTACTGGCGATGGTAATGGTGGAGAAGGGCCAGGTGCTCCCTCGCCAGCATGTGCAGCCTTAGGGGTGGCTGCCACAGTCTCGCTCTGTCATTGGTGTTTTCCTTCATGGAGTTGCTTCCATCTCAGTGATGGTGACACGCTGCAGCAAATGGCAGCACCACGAAGTCCTTGAAGGCAGTTTCTTCAGCTTGGCACTTTCTTCCCAAGTTGCTGGACTCAGTTCCTGTCTGTCTTGTGGTGCGTGGTGGCACTGGGGTAGCTGGAAGCTTGCTGCAGGAGGGCTTCTTGCCAGGCTACTGCTCACTGGCTGTTCTGATGGGCAAACTGGCGCGTTCAAAGACTGCTGGGGGGGGTGCTTCTTTTTGTTTTACTGCTTGGCTAAAATTAAAAACAACACTGCCCTCAGCTCTGAAGCATCGGGGTTATCAGAGGCAAGGATGGAAGTCCAGGGTCCCTAGTGCAGATAACTGTCAGACACAGACTTGGTCTTTGTTGCGGATGAATACTTCTCGCTTTTGTTGCTGTCATGATCCCTGTGACCCCTTTGTTCCAGTGTATTTTCTTGCCACGTTTTGAAGATATTCTGGCAGTTCTATGTACCTCATCTTGCCTTTGAGACTGCCTTTTGCTCCCAGTTGCTTTACCTAATTTACTAGGTGCTTGTGTGAAGTTTAGTTTTCCATGCAGGCAATGCTCTCCTTGTTGGCCTTCTGACTGTTGGAAGATATGCATGGCTGTTGTAACGCAGCTGCACACACTGACCTGCAGCAAACACAAGGGGGACAGGATTAAGACAAGTCCGCTTGCAGATGAAAATTGATTTTTCCTAGTTAACAAAACCAAGTACTGCATTCCTCCTGCTGGCTTCATCTGCTTATCGCCCAAATCAAACACCACTCCAGTCTTACCTTCCTTTACTTAGAGAGTAACATTCGTAACACATTTTTAGTCATCAGGGAAAGCTGCTGTGATGCATCCCTTGTTACAGGGAATCCTCACCTGACTTAATTTACACCTTGTTCCTTTTTTACAGGCCTGGTGTGTGTTCTTTCACGTTACCCTGGTATTAATTGGAAATGCAAAACTAATTTGTTATGATTTTATATTGGTGCTAATTTGCATTCAGTCATATTTCACATCTGTATTGCTGCTTATTTTGCTTTGGAAACAGGCAAAAATGAAACAGTTTAATCTTTGTTTCATCAAAGCAATAAAGCTGTGTTCAGCATCACTAACGAATGGGGATTTTGCAAGATGTGACTTCTGTTTTTAAAATGAGGTGCAAGTGGATGAGTTCTGAATTAGTACGGCTTTTTTTTGGCATTTTTGTCCTCTGCTCTGAAAAGATAATGATGAGGAGGGTATTTGTTCTTTTTCAGGGCAGCAAAGTACAGACCAGGGTGGGACTGCTGATGTTGCTTTGCACTTGGCTAAGCAACTGTTCGATTGCCGTCACCCACTTCCTTCACAACCCAGCCAATATACCTTTTGTATCCTTCACCTGCTTGCAGAGTAGAATGGCTTGCTGAGAAGGACCTGTGTTATTCAAGCTAAATGTTTATCTAGGTTGGTTTGCAGGGATGCTGCAGGACACAAAAGGAGATGCACTGGGGCAAGAGACGTAACCAGGCTTTTGTTGAGTGCTCTGTGTATGCTGACCTGTCTGTAAGATGTACCTGTAAATACCACGATGGCAGAAAGCTATGTCATTTTGCCAGCAGCGTGTGCTTTGGTTTGTTGAGGTTTTTGTTGTTGTGGGTTGTTTTTTTAATTTCACAAGCCCATTAGTATTTTTGGTGTGACTTATGCTTATACCCAAGAGGAGAGGAGACTGTTTCTTTCTTCTGTTAAGCTCCTTTCTACGCTTTCTTTTCAGGATAAAACCAGACTGAAGTACGTCAGGTTCAACTGTTGCCTTCTCTAAATGGAAAGTCTGGTTTGGAACAGTGAGATCTCTGCAGTTAAGCAGTTAGTTACTGAGAAAACAGATTTCAGGGAACCCACCGATTGCCCAGCTCTTTCAAAAGAGGAACTAGCACTGCCAGGCTTTCATCAGTGTTTAGCCTACTTCCTAATCAAGCTTGGGTTTACGCCTGAAAATAACTAACTGGGAATTTATGAAGGGAGAATGATGTTGGATGTTTTGTGCTTCTGGAAGATCCCAAATACCCTTAACATAGAGCTCTAGCTCACGGGGCAGATCGCGGAAAACCTCGGAGAAGAGGAGCAGCTGGTCCAAGGCCTGTGCGCACTTCTGCTTGGCATTTCCATCTACTACAATGATAACTCCCTGGAAAACTATAGGAAGTAAGATGTAGAAATCAAAGGACTGTAGGGAAAGGTTCTGTGGGTGGCAGGTGGTGGTTTAAGAGGCTTTTAAACTGAGGTGGTGCAGTCAGGAATATTTGGTTGAGTGTTTTCTATGTGGGTTCCTTCTGGGACGACAAGTAACCGACCCACCTCTAGGCAGAGCGGGTGGTGGTTGTGTGCAGATCCTCCTGCCCTGGGTGTTCCTGGGCTGAGAGCGCAGGGCAGTGGCAACTGAAAAACTGCATCTTGAATGTGAAGTATCTAAGTGCAGGTCAAGTCTTGAGACAGGTCATCAGAGTTGTAACTGCAAAATCCACCTGAGGGAGGGATGGGCTAATTCCTTTTCAAATGTTGTGCTGTGATTGATTTCTCTCTTCCTTCCAGAGAGAAGCTGAAACAGCTGATAGAGAAGCGGATTGGCAGGGAGAACTTCATTGAGAAGCTCGGCTTCATTAGCAAACACGAACTGTATTCCAAAGCGGCGCAGAAACCGCAGCCTAGTTTTTCTACCCCAGACCACATGATGTTTGATCATGAATTTACCAAGCTTGTAAAGGAATTGGAAGGTGGGATGTTATGCTACATTCTGCAGTTTTTGTGATGAACTGATGGCTGAACTACCAAATGTGCTGGATGTCGCCCTCTTTACAAGTAGCGTGGTGACAGTAGAATGGAGTATTTGGCACAGTGTGTTACAGTAACTGCTGTTAATAATCGTACAACGTACAGGCAACAGCTGTAGTGAAGCTATCACACAAGTACAACGCTCATTTTCTGACAGGAAGGATTCCTAACACCCATTTGCTTGCTTAAGGCAGTCAGTGTGCAAACGCTGCTTTAAAAGATGGACTTTTGCTATTTTCTTAAACTCATTTGTGACAATTGCTTCTTTTAAAGTGCAGGTTGAGTTTCTAATGCTGTGAACTCGGTTCCACCGGGTGAGGCTGTGAGACAGTTTTGAGGACAAAAGAGAGATATGAACCGGGCTGTAGCTGACAGACGCTGTTTTTGACAGGTGTCATAAGTAAAGCTATTTACAAGTCCAGTGAGGAAGATAAAAAGGAGGAGGAGGTCAAGAAGACACTGGAGCAGCACGACAACATTGTGACTCACTACAAGAAAGTCATTAGAGAACAGGTAAGAGGGAGTTAACACTGTACAGGGGCCTCCAGAATTTGCTTGTTCTGGCTTTTCGGAGGCATCACGGTGCAGTTCGAAGCAAGTAACAAAGAATGTAGCAATGCAGAAATGCTTTTGAAAACACCTAAGCCAAGTTCTGGTTCAACTGAAACGTCTGTTCAGAATGCTCATTGTTTAATCCTCTTCCTGGGGTGCATCTGCCCTTTACTGTGTTGAAGTGTTTCTGTTCAAATGAGTAACTGCAGAACTTGCAGCTGTTGGCAAAGACGTGTCACTCTTAGTTCTGTGCTCTCACCGTTGAGAAGATGACAGATGAAACACGGCTGAAAAGAGAAGTGAAGCTTCTCAGCAAAGTCACGAAGTGGGCGACACGTGTGCAGGCTTCAGTGTGATGGAGAAAAATGACAATCGTATTTCACGTATTTCCTGACAGTGTCGCTAGCTGGTTGCGCATACTGGTGGAGTTAAGGTTTTTCTGTCTTTATTTGCCTTCCTGACAGTTTTGTACTCAAAAATGTTACTACTGAAGTGCCTTTCTTCTTTTCATAGGACCAGGAGCTTGAAGAATTAAAGCAACGAATTAACACTTTAACATCTCAAAATGAACAGCTCCAAGCAACAGTTACACAGCAAGTGTCACAGATCCAACAACACAAGGATCAATATAATCTCCTTAAAGTACAGCTAGGTAGGCTTCAGAAAGAATAATAAAGAATAATCTTGCTAGTGCAAAGATCTAGTGTGGTTTAAGGCAAGCACAAGACCAGCTCCAGCAGACAACCTTCTGTCGCTTCAGGTGTGCTGCTGGGTGTTCTGCAGCACATGAGAACTTCGCTTAGAGATAAAACAACACTTTTTTTTTCAAGTTGATGTTGAGCATTGCAAACAATGTGGTTTAAGCTGCTTTCCTGCAGGTGGCTGGTGAGGGGAAGAGCTGAGGCATGCTGTAGGAATGGCTGGTTCCCAGGGAGCTGCTGGGAGAGGGTTTCTACACCTTTGTTTCTCAAGTTAGTTCAAAACAGTCGCCATCTGTTCAGGCTCGGAACCTGAACAGACGGGACATGATGCGTGCTGGAGTTTGGGTCTGTGAACGAAGGCAGGAGTTGGGGAAGAGTTGTGCTATCGCAGATGTGCAAAATGGGCCCTCCTGAAGTCACTAGAGAGATTAACGATGATGAAATCAGGGCAGTATATTGAAGTTATTCCGAGGTCAAGATGCCTGACAAGCTGGATAAGATTTGATTTAAAGTAGTAATTCTGCCTTCAGGATTGCTTATCATAAAAAAAAAACCCAACACCTAGGGAAACCACTGTCCTTCCTCTACAGACTTTATCTGTGATGTTTGGATGAGCTAAATGATTAGGGCAGCTGCAAATACATATTGGAAGCAATGGCAAACTAGAGCTCTTTATTCAGCTTTTGATAGAGAATTCTTCAATCCTCTGCTTTGGTTCCTCGGAGTGGCTACCCTTAAGACGACGCTGGTGTTTGTGACCTTTGTTAAAAACTGTTTTTTAGGCAAGGACACTCAGCATCACAACTCCCACAGTGAAGTGTTTCAGATGAACGGCATTCAGACGGAAGAAGTGAGCAAACTGAAGGAGGAGCTGGAAGAATGGAAGAACAAGCACGATCTGCTGCAAGGGCAGCTAAGGGAAAAGGATTCTGTGATTGAAAAACTGGTAAGCGCTACCTGTCTCGGCAGGACAAACCGTAACTCGGGGCGTGCTGGTAACGGGAAATACAGTGGGAGGTGTCTTGAGCAGAGCCTTTTCTGCTTCACACCGTTCCCAGGAGTACTTTGTGCAGCTGACCTGTTGTATTATCAGTGGTTGTAGCATGTTTGGAGTGGGGAAAGGACTTTTGAGCTTTGTAGGGGTAATGCCTAAGACATAGTTATGGTGTCCTGCATGTCAAAATGTAGGATGACGTGGGCTGCTTTTATTTTGTGCATGTGTTGCATTTGAATTAGTGGAAGATGCTTTTGCGTGTCAGAGAGAAGACCCTCCAGCTGCTCTCATGTAATCAGAGAGCTTGGTGATGTGCATTTCTTAGCCTGTTTGCACCTTCACTGCTGGGGACTTGGAGCATGTGAGCACACGACGTGCTTTGTGTTCTGACAGCGTGACTCTACGTAGTCTGTCTAGTTCCATGGCTGAGTCTCCTGTTGCTCTTACAGAAGTCTTCACACCTGGAAATGGGAACAACAGAGCAGTCCTCACAGACCAGCAAAGCTGGTGGCTTGGAGCTCAATAATGAACTGCAGAAGGTGAGCTTGTGGTATTTCAGCAAAGCTGTGGTGACAGGTGGTGGCTCGGGATGGGAAGGGAGCGTTGTCGAGCTTCAGGGAGGAGCACTGATTCTTAAGCATGTTCATGGTTTTTTTTATGGTGTACTTTTATGTGACAGTGGCACTAACCTTGGAGGATTAAGATTATGCATCCAAAAAAGTTATCAGTTTTTTGCTAAGCAGATTTGAGCCAGCAGAAGACATTTGAACTGACTCTTCAGACCTGAATCTGTTTATCCATTGCAAAACATACCTTGAAATATAGATAGGAAAGCGTCCACATATTAGATGTAGAACACAGTGTTTAATTATCTGCAGATTCAGTGATTTAAAGGAGCTGTTGCTCAAAAAGTATCTGGCAGAGTTTCTCTGATCAGAGAGCTCATAATGCCTGCATTGGGTGAGTTGTCTTGGGCTCCTGCACTGAGAAGGGAAACGTGTAGAGGATGCTACTGGGGGTGCTGGTGGTGTGAAACTCTTTCGTAAGCACAGCTCAGGCTCAGGATGGCTGCCTTGCTGGGGCATCCCATAGAAGAGTTCATAAGAGCAGGGCAGAAAACAGTGTCTGTTGCTGACTAGCTCTGTCTTCTAGAGAAGTGGTTGCCGCTTTCCTCTCGTATATGCTGCTAGGATGCTGCTATGACACAGTGTGGTGGCATTTAAGAAAAACTGAATGAGAATCATTACCTTGGTTTAGCAAATGAGCTTAAAAGTACCTTTTGCCTTTGTTTCCCAAAGGAGTTGGAAACACTCAGGAGTCAGATACAGCTACAGTCTGCAGAAATATCTAAACTTCAGATGGAGAATCAAAAGCTACAAGTAATGGTACCAGTGAAAAAGTTCTATGCTTTCTCTCTGGGGGCTAAATCTTGAAGACTTTGCTGTCCTGCTTATGCTGTCTGTACCTGCTACCCTAAACCTGAGCTTGTTTTAAGAATACACATCAAGTGATTCCAGGAGTGTTTTAAATGATGCAATAAGTTACCTGGACAAATCCTGCGCGATGAAAAAGGGGTCTACCAATTCTAATTTTGTTATTGCAAGAAAGAGGACTTGTGTGGGGAAAACATCATGTTTAACATACAGATAATCTGACTGGGATGGCTTTGAACACTTCCACTGTCAAAAGTCTCAGCTGCTCTGATGCCAAATGCCATTGCACGTGTTGGCCAAGTGTGCTTGTGTGGCAGTCATGTTCACGTGCTCCGTGCTGCTGTGGGTTGTCAGCCGCCCCACGGCCACCCTGCAGA
>JANIJG010025194.1:0-78444 GCA_024611175.1 Megaceryle torquata | reverse complement strand
GTGTGCTTGTGTGGCAGTCATGTTCACGTGCTCCGTGCTGCTGTGGGTTGTCAGCCGCCCCACGGCCACCCTGCAGACAGCCTGCCTTTCCTAGAGCTTGGGCTGAAATGTGGGTTTATAATGGGAGAAGTGATTGTCTGGAGTTCATGGCACGCTCCAGTTGTAGCTGAGACAGCTGCCACGTTTTGGAAATGGTAACTGTGGGTAGGGCTGCCTAAGACTAAACTATTGCTATTTTTAGTAGTCATGCACAAAGATGCAAGTATTTATCTGAGATAGATGCTGCTTAGTCGCCAAAGAATTTTTTTTGAGTGAAGGCTGGTGGCCTGTGATAGACACGGTCTGCCTAGAAGAGACCCCAACAGCCTCTCTGGAATGCAGCTTGGATGAAATAAAGGTAGCACCTGTGTTCATTTTTTTGTGTGCACATTGAAACTCCGGGAAGCACAGATCTGTTTCTTGTTGCCTTGCAGCAGAGGATGTATGTAAATACTGCTATACTGTAAGAAAAAAAAAATAGGTGCTTAAATCTAGAACTGACCGTACAACATCTTAGTTTGCTGTCTTTGGGTGTGAGGCACCCGGAGCTCTGACACTGAATTTGTTGTCCACAGAATACAGCTGCAGATCCTGCGCTGGGTGACAGCTCGGAAATGGAGGGGCGACTTGAGCAAGAAATAAGAGAACTGAAGGTTGGTAGTGCGTGAACACCAAACTGAGGCACACGATACTTGGCCTTCAGTTAGGAGGGCTTCTACAGTAGGAAGGGCTTTGAGGAGGAGAGGTTTGTTTCCCCAGCAGCTGGAATGTTTCAGGCTATGGAGGGGAAGCTGGATGTGTCTCCTTCATTTTCCAGTTGGGAAATGTAGGCCTTGTGTGCCTTTCAGGAGATGCTAACAGTGCTGTAGGAAATAGCTTTCCCTCTGACACAGACAGCCTGGTTTGGCTGGGACAACAGCAGCCACCGTCAACACTTGCACCCACCTTAGTCCTGGTGTTGGTAATAAGGGGAGTTTGGGGAAGGAAGTGTGTAGGAGCAAGGCCACAGGGCAGTTGATGGTGTCGGAGCTGTTACAGGTAGAGTATGGACTGTGTTTGTAACTCAGTGTGGGCTTGTTCCTGTTGCCAGACTGAAGTCAAAGCCCTGTCTGAGGAAAAAGAATCACTGAAACAGCACCTGGATTCATCCAGTAGTACGGTTGCTATCTTGCAAGATGAGAAAAGTAAACTTCAGCAAGAAGTTGCAGAATCTAAGAAAGAACAAGATGATCTTCTGGTGCTTTTGGCTGACCAGGATCAGAAACTGTCCGTGCTGAAGATCAAATTGAAGGATCTTGGTGTACCGGTAAGCAAAACAACGGTGCCAGGGAGTTCTCTGGGCTGAGGGGAGGCATCTCTCTACGCATAAAGGGCTACCCAATCTGCCAGAACTGCCTGCTCGACTTCTACTGGTAGCCAGCAATAAAAGATGACAGCTACAGCTGACAAGCGTAGGGGATCTGAGTGCTCACCACAGATCTTTCTTCGTTTCAGGTTGAGGATGAAGATGACATTGAATCTGGTGATCAAGGAGATGAAGATGAGGATGTGGATGAAGAGGAGCAAGACTAGAATGTTTTTGTGTGTTACCATGAAAAATAGATTGTATTGGTATTGGGGGGAAAAAAAAAACCTGTTATTGGCTTGCAAAGCAAAACATCTGCCGTTGAGAAGAAAATGGTAAAATGGCAACCATGGGACTAGATAAAAGTTACTGAAGCGTTTGAAAACCCTTCCTACTAGGTGTAAAGCAAACAAAAATCACTGTTTCAGTTCTACATCAGTATCCCAAATTGTACATGTTTAGGAATTGCTTTAGACCCAGTTTAAAGCACGGGGATGACACTGTTGCTGCCGCAGCTCATTGTCAGAGACAGAAGTTCTGTGCATTTGTCTACGTTTTAACCCTCGGCAACTCTTAACATCATTAAATACAAAAGTATTTGGTTTAACATCTGTCAAATGGAATCATTGCTGCCTCTGCCTTCAGCGTGGAGCTTCAGCTTAGGCGGTGGCTTCCCCTCAGGAGCAGCGGCGAGGTGAAGGGTTGGGGTGGCTGTGTGCGTGCTGGCCGCTCTGCCGGGCTGGGGGGGGCTGGATCGCCGCGGGCCGAGGGACACGCACAGCGCCGAGTGCCTTGACACCTGCTATGGCTGCAGCGCGACCCTGGCGCTGCGCTCATGGTGCGCTGGAGCTGGCACGGGAAGGCAGCGTCAACACAAAGACCACTGCACTCTTTCTAAAGAGCTAACGTGCTGCTGGGGCAGCGTGAAAATGAGTAACAATCGGGTTGACTATTTGAGTAAGGAAATGAGAACTACTATGATTTATATAACTTATTGGCTCTTGATGAGTGAATAAAAGTTAAGATTTTAAAAGATAACAATACTGCAAGTGCATCAAATTCCTTTTTTGGTAATAAAGTAGGTATGTCCACTTAGCCCTCCTTCAATTAATTCTCTTGTCCTGTCTTTAATAAAATGCCTAAAACCAGCCAGATAGGCAGAGGAGAGTGGTGACATCTACATCCTGCTGCTGTCATCACGAGCAGGGAGCGGTGCAGGTTGAGTTTCTGCATTTTACAGCACCACAGACTTCAGGAGCTGCTTCCCTTCTTTAGAGCTTTTTCTTTAAAATAATTCCTTGATGCAAAGAAGGTCAGGCTGGAGCCTTGCTCAAAGTTACCTCTCAAACCCTGTGTTTCTTTTCTATTTAAAGCATGAGATGCACAAACTCAAAGTGGAAAAAGCCAGCAGGAACGATGGGAGCGCTCTTGTTTGGTTTTTTTTTCAGTGACATGAAAAAGTCCTGAAAGCACTGACGGCTTTGCTGCTTGCAAACCCTTGTCACAAACGCTGTGTGAATTCAGCCCAATTCAGTGGCAGAAACAAGTCTCTTCCTTGTGAAGTTTCTTGACAGGTACCCAAAGATAAGACTCTCTGTGGCCACCGCTGAAGGGGCAGGGGGTACAACAGTGGCATTCACAGCTAACAGGTCATGATTTTTTTTTTTTTAATATTTGTTCAGGGCCAAGGGGGGAAGTGGAGGGTGTTCGCTTTGCCAAGGGTGTCCAAGAGCTCTTCTGTCAAACTGCAGGGGGGGATAGATGGCTTTGGTGGCTAGCTAGGAGAAGAATGATAAGAAGTAGTATAACTTAATGCCTAAGCTTTCCCTGCTGGAATGTGGTACAATGTAGGTGAAATGTTTCCATACCATCCTTACAGATGCTGCACTCACAAAATGCGATTATTACAAATAACTGCAGAATTTAACCAGCTCCCCCTGCCTGCGTGGGTATAGGCTGATAGTTCTTCTCCTCGCAGAACTCAGTTTGTGATTAGGCTTCTCCTTCAGGCATGATGCAATGGGAGTCTTTTAAGCATAGTGCCTGTCATTTGTTCAAGAAAAACTGAATTTAAATCTGGACTTCCTGGGGGGGGGGTTATGTAATGATCACTTTAGTTGCCAGGCTCTCTAACGCTCATATTAGGTTAGACTTGCCTTAATTGATTTTTGGTTGTCAGGATGACTTCTGCAAGCTTTAAATTGTTATTGAGTGGTGGGAGCCCTCTGTGCCTTTCAGTTTCTCCTTTATTTTTACTCCAACCCGGAGCCTACCCTGGGGGCTTTGATGTAAGCAGGGCTGCTTCTGGGCTTATGGGGCATGTAACTGTACCCATGTGCCGTTACGAGTGGCACTTGAATACAAGATTGGAAAGGAAGGGCAGGCTCGCTTTTCAAGGTGTTTAAATTTGCACCAAGCTGTTTGATCACCCACTGGGGGGGTGTCCCCAAGAGCTGTGTGGTCCTTTCTGCAGGTCTTGGGAAGCCAGCTTCAAAAACATGCCTTTTTTTTTAATGAACTCTGGGAGAGGCAACAGCTTCTGTCCCCTGGTGTCCTGTTAGCCTTGGCATTGCCATCTGCTGCTGTCAGCAGAACCGCCTCCAGGGAGTTGGTGACATTGTCCTACCCTACTTCGACAAGGCAGACCTACTTAACTACTTGTGTCTGTTTGAACCTCTTCCCTGTGCCTGTCAGCTGTTGGGTGGAGCAGTACTTTTTATTAGCAGTGTTGGATCTTCAGTAAGGAGCAAGGGTGGCAACAGAGGAGTGGTGGTGCCAGGAAGCCCCGGGGCTTTGTCATGCAGGGAGAGCCCAGAAAGCTGATGTGGCCTGTAGAGCTGGACCAGCAGGGAAGTTGCTCTTCCCTCCCCATGTCCCGCTAGGTGACGGGTGACCTTGCAGGCTCTTTGCCTATTCTACACACCTTTTAGGCTGCCCTGTGTGTTTCCCCTTGTTTCCTGTCTGTCTTTCTGTGAGGTCTGTAAAAATGCTGTGGGGAGAAACAGATATGTCTTTCTTCAGCATGGGATGGTGCCCTAGGAAGTGAGTGTGCCTCCAGAGCAGAGAGGGAAGGGAAGCAGAGAAAGGAAGATGGAGAATAAATGAATCTTGTCCTTACACTGAAGAGATGTAATCGCCTGAAAGATAAGCACAAGCACAGACTGCGTATGTGAAAGCACAAGGCATGTGATTGATGGTCTGGCCTGATCTTGATCGGGAGCTGCTAATCTGGCAACTTTACGTGGACATGGTGCCGCTCCCCAGGGACGGTATGCCGCAAGATTGTTTTTGTTGCTCTTCTCTGCTGTGTTATGCTTGGGAAGTTCTTCCTTTTGGTTGCAACTTCAAAATGTTTGAAATTGCAAAAATTGAAGGAAAAGATAACCAGGTGGGGTAGGAAGTTCAGGAGACAGACAAACTGGTTACAAACAGGTTTTAGAGAAGCTTGTTCAAGGTGCTTTTCCCAATTAGAAAACCTGTTTTGCTGATTATTTTGTTGTGCCATCCTAGCGCTAAGACCTTCCTGCTGGTAGTAGACGTGTCTGGGTTATAACAGTATCATTGTCAGATGGTGGCCTTTGCCCAGAAGGTATTCACTCGCCTCTGCCACCTTGGCTGTCTCATGGAAATCAGACTTATTCTGCATTCTCTGCAATGTTTTCTTGTCCCATCTGACTGGGACATCAGGAATGCAGGGCCATTTTCCTCACTGCACAGCACTGGGATCCTTTCCCTGTAGTCTCTTTGTCAAAGCAAGCAAGTGATGATAGTGAGGTGGCAAATACATCATATATTTCTAGCTTGCTTCATACGCATACTGACTTGGATACAGATAAACAACCACGAGGTGCTGAGCTGCAGCCAGTACCAGCGTGAAGTGCAGAATCAAGTATTCCTGGTTACCGTCTGCTAACAGTAGGACATCATCACCCACCTGCAGTCCAGAGCTGGTGCTTGTGTGCTGTGTCCAGACCAGCACAGACACCCTTCCAGTGCAAGGGCTCCTGGGAGAGGCCCGGTGTGGCCGGGCCTGAACAGGGGAAGTCTCTGTCATTACTTTAAGGTGGCTGCTACCCCGTTTTCTGGATCGCTCATTTGCTAAGTATGGACTCCAGGGTAGCAAAAGCAGCCTTACCTGTGTTATAGAGCCTCTGCCTGATGCTGGTCTTCTGCAAGCTCCAAACTTGCTGAACATTCTTTCTTTCTGTGAGGTTCTTCCTAGAAAATAAAATGAAAACCAAGTGTTCAGCAGTGCATGTGGGCTTAAGAGATCTCGCTTTAACTAAAGAGCCAAGTGGGTGACCCCAGCCTCGTGCATTCAGGAGCGAAAGGACAGCAGCTGCAGAGGGACAACTGCTGCTGAACAAGAGCCAAGTCCCGGGGGCTGGCCGAGCTGTGCGCTTGTCTTCTGCAGCACAGCTTTGCTGTGAAAAAAGAAGTGAAACACTTTTTTTTATTAGCCCAGTATCCCTCTCAGGTGCTGCTTAAGGGGGGCACTCTGCCATACTACTAACTTGTCTTTGCTACACCGTTTGGCAGGTTTCTAAGGCACAGCTCCCCCGTGCAGGGCAGGGCTATGTCCGTGCAGCCTGTACACAGCTGGGCAGCGACCCTCTGCAGAAATGGGTGTTGGGAGGGGACAGCTGCAGCACGAGGCCCCCCAGGCGAGGTGTTGGAGCTCACCGGGCATGCTACGCTGACTCAACTGATGGGTCAAAAGCCACAGGCCCTCTCTGGGCAAGAGACTGGCTAATCCACGTCGCGGGAGAGGTAGGTGTGGCACTTAAGAATTGCTCTCTGCTAATTCCACAGCCCTGTTGGTTGTAGGTTTTTCTGTGCGTATCTGACTGCTTTGCTCTATGAAGCATGCGCGGAACATGGCATTGATTTGAAATGATGTTTCAGGCACAAGCAGTGTGTCTGGGCAAGCCTGTGATCACTGCTTACCACTTATATAAGACACCAATAACCTTTTGACACTGCTCTTGTTGAAGGCCATCATACTAGGAGCAAACGGTGATGCAACGGGCTCCGCTCCCGAGGCTAACGTGAAGGTCAGGCCAAGGCTGAAAATGCCCTTGCTGTGTCGTGTTGCATCTCGAAGCTGGAAACATCGCTGCTGGGCAAAGAGGGGCCAGTCAGCGGTCAGTGCTGGTGGGCAGCACGTGTTTCACTAGAGCAGGATAATAAATCACAGGGCTGGCAGCCCAGGCGATTGGAGGGAGATACGAGTGCCAGTCAAGGCCAGCCGAGGATGGTGAGTTTACACACGGGAAGGTGCTTGAGCAAGCACATGCTCTGGGGTTAGCGTGACAGTGGGGCCTCAGCCCGACCCCATGAGAGCAGATGACAGACAAGCTCAGTGCCATGAGAAATGAATTAGCCCCTCAACGGTGAGGCCTGAGGCGCAGCACAGCTGAGAATCCCCCCAGCCATGTCAGCAGACGCAGCCAGATCTGTATCTCCTGACACAGGGTGCTGAGGCTACGTGACAGACTGGGTGACAGAAGGGCATCCCAGCTCGCACCGTGCACACGGGTCGCAACAATCAGGCTCATGCTATGGGAGCAAACCCTTTTAGGTTCCTTCAGCCCAGCTGGTCCAACCATAGCGCCACTTTCTGAGTCAAGTGTAGCATGCCACAAAGGCTCTGCAGAGCTGCTACCTGCAGCTTAAGACTTGAAACAGGTGCAGAAGGGCAGGACTTCTCCTGCCCCTGTGGAGGAAGGGCCGAGTTGCTGCACGCTCACATCTCCAGCTCGCCAGGGTCCCTCTGTAAATTTACACCAGTAAATCCATCACGGAGTTGGCCAATCTCCTGTGTAAAGAGCTTAGCTCTTGGATACACGTACGGTCCAAAGGCAAAAAGGGGCTTCCCCCCTAATTAGGAGAGTCCTGAGACATGTCCTGGTTGAAGCCGTCAGTGCAAACCTTCCTGCACCTCATATGGTGACAGGAGGCTCGCTGCTGAACACTCACGACGAGACTCAGTCCAAACTAAGCCCAAAATACATCCAAATGTTTTCTTTGTGCCATCTCCCACAACACCAGCGAGTTGGGTAGTAACAGCACAAAGCCACGAGCTTTGTGCTCCCCCACCTGCCCTTCTGGGGACCCCCTGACTTCCCATCTGCATGCTTTCAGCCCCAAAAGGACGATGCAAGGGCCGGCGTGTTTGCTGCAGGCTCCATTCCCCTCCCGGTGGCTTGTGCGTGTGGCTGGGAGGGCGAAAGCTGCCGAGGTCATCAGTCAGCCCTGGTTTATCCCCAGGCACGGCTCTGGAGCCATTCGGACCTACCGCAGCCACCCTGGGGAACGCTTTGCTACCGGATGGCCGGACTCCTGCCCATCTCCAGCGTGGCCACCAGAGGTCACGGTGCTCCCACGGGACGCAGCCGATCCGCCCCAAGCTGAGGGATGCAACCCCGAGCGAGTGACACGGGCAGAAGCCTTCCCAAGCTAACGACACAACTCGGCTTGCTTTTAAACAAACAGCTATGAAATAACTTACTCTCCTGCTACCTAAGTCTAGTAATTATCAACCTGAAGTAGTTTTATCAGACAGCACAGTTCGAGGAAATAAGTTTAGCTGAAACGAGAGCTTGTAATGGAACCAGGGTTTGTCCTTTAGCTGCAGAGAGCACCTTGCCCTCCTGCGGCAGAGCAGCCGGTGAGGCCGGGCTCTGGTGAGAGCTGTGCAGGCCCTGTGGCCGCACATGGAGAGCCGTACCCGCAGAAGGCACGGCCAGCTGGCTCGGTGCTGCCCTGCATCCTCTGCTGGCCCACAGCTCCTGCCCAGCAGCCTCTGAGAGCCTGGGGTTTCTCTTGTCTGCTTCTTCAGCCGCCAACGAGGCTCTTTGCTGGATTCCCCAGTAAAGCTGGATGTGCCTGGCAGTTTTGAGCTGGTCAGTGTCTTTGTCCTGACTCCTCAGGTGGAACAGGAGGAAATCTGTCCTGCCACTGATCCACTGTGCAACCTCTGCAGATGAGCAGCTTGATTTGCCTCAGCCTCCCCATAACCTCCCTTCCTGGGATTTTGCAGACTTCAGGGGCACACCATGAGCTGTGTGTGGCTATGGAGCCAATGTCTGCGGCAATGCAGGTGGGAAGGTAGGCACAGTGAGCTCCCAGGCTGAGGACAGGCTCGGGCCTCTCCCTCTCCCACTCTGTCTCCCTCTCCTCTCCTCAGCTCCCTTTTGTTAAAGCACTGCTTCTGAGTTCATTGCAACATGACAGGAGGGCTGCTTGTGTACTTACAGCTCAGTAAAGGCAGGAGTTTGGAAAAAGTCATGCGGGTTGAATGCAAAGCTTTATGTGAGTGGAAATGTTGCCATGCTGAGATCACAGAGGGTGCGAGTGGCAGCAGAAAGTCTTTGAGATGCCCTGTTAAAGGTTTCTAAGCTGTTTTAAAGCACAAAATGGAAAAGAACCAACCACTAGAAATAAACCCAATGCTAAATCTTGCACATCTTCCAGTGCAAAATGTGTCAGTGTCTGTCTCTGCTCAGCCAAACACCAGGACTGGAATGGCGTGCCTGAAAGGCTTAAATGCAGAAACCTCTTTATTTGTTGGGAGGGTTGTTTTTTTGGTTTCTTTTCAGCGAAGCCGTTTTCTCAAACATCTGTTGGTGGGAAAAACATTTTCCCAGGTGGCTAGAGAAGAGACATCCATCTGGATGCCTGGTGAATGAGCAAAGGGCTTCTCTGGCCTGTCACGGCCACGAGTGAGCACTGGGATACGTGAGGCTGCCGAGGGTCTGGTTTACTGGAGCTGCCCGTGGTAGGAGGCATCTGGTTTGGGAGCAGAGCAGGGAGCAAAGACAGCAGGTATGGCAGCCTGGGGCCACAGCAGCAGGAGGCTCTCCGTGCAGATTCCTTCTCCCTGTCCCTCCAGTGTAGCCACCCCAGTGACCATGCAGAAGGGGTGGGGTTGGAGCAGCAATGGCGAGGACAGAGTAGGTCTAGCCAAGTACCTGTAACGGCTCCTTTCTCAGTTGCCATGGAGGAGGCTGTGTCAGCCTGCCCAGATGTACAGGCACATGCCAAAGGCACAGTACAAACATGCCAGGCTCGCTCATCACTCCAGGAAATCCACCTGGGTAAGAACAAACTTTCTCTATTATTTTTTAAATCTCTCAGACACCTACACTCCACTTTTTGTCATAAGCCGTCTGGAGCTGATCTTATCTCGCACGCTCTGCACTTCAATGGGAAGGAAAGGGGCGATGGTTGGGCAGCTGATACAAGGCTTCCACTCTGAGCAACCACCCCAGCTGCAGACAGCCCGTTACTCACTCCTCTTCCTGTCAGGGCCCAGTTTACCTGCTGTTCAGAGCGTTTCTGAACGTGTATGTAGCTGCAGGCCACGGGCCTGGGCTGAGTGAGTGGGCTCAGAGACGTGGCCGTGCCGCTGTGCACATGGCCTTGCTTCATGTCTCTGCACAGCCTCAAGGACTCCGTGTTGCTGTCCCTGGACCAACGGACGCTACAAGCAGTCCTGCCAGAAGTGCTGCCTTCTCCTGGCTGCGGCTGTGTCGCTGGCCTTGAAGGGCGATCCCACAGACGAGAAGTGTCACCACTTGCCCTTGTTTATTGTGTGCTTTGCAAGCCCATGGAAGTGGCTGGACTTACGTCAGCTATGTCAAGGCACCTGAAAACTTCAAAAGATGCCCTTTATGCTCTGGTTGCATCATCTACACACATCACTGACTTGGCCATCTAAAGCAGACTGAGAGCGTGCGAGCATCTGAACTTGGCCCAGCGCTGCGGATGAACTGATCTGATGTGACTACTGTGGGACTCAAGACAAGTTCCTGGTGGTTTCACATACACTTGACTCATGTCTGCCCTTTGCTCTGGAAACCTCTGCTCTGACCTCAGCAGAGAGCAGAAGAGACCCAGGGAGAAATTCCCTCCCATTTCTGCTTTTGCCCTTGAAACGCCGCTTTTATACAACAGGGCTGGTTATACAGTATTTTTCTTCACCCTTCAACTCCTGTTTGAATGTTCCTGGTGACACGCCCAGCTCCTCATCAGAGGTTTGGGCCGACTTCTGATTGAGCAGATAATGTGACTGTTAGGCCGTTGCTTCATGGTATGCAACAGGACATTAGTCAAAATGGTTGCTTCCAGGTACCTGCTGTTTCAGGAATGACCTATTTACAAATACCAATCACTTGCAGACTTGAAGAATCTCCCAAATGAAGTGTCAGGGCAACAGGACTGATGAAGTTGCACACCTTTCCACCTCTGAGATGACAGGACTGACTGACAGCAGCTATATGTCAATGGTGAGACCAGGAACTGCACAGAGAATCATCCTTGCTTTCTGCCAAAGTCCCTCCTCACCTCCAGCACCCCACTCCTCGGAGGGTGCTGCTGAAGATGTGCATCTCAGTGCCCGCTGTGGCTGGCCTCGGCCATATGCGTGAGCTGCCTGTGGCTCGGGGACCTGCCTCAGCTGTCTGCTCTCATAGGTGCTTGTCGGAGGCTGTAGTGCTGCCTGGAAGGTGAGAGAAGCAAGCTCAGGGGGAAGAGCACTCTTGCAGCGTGAGGCTCACGCTCGGTTTCTCCCCGCGTCTCTGCCTGTGGTTTTCCAGGTGGGTTTCCAGGTGTGCGTCCATATCTGGCACCCATCTAGGCCCCAAAGAAACACCCAAGTCCCAGCCTCCTCAGGAAAGAAACAGAGGAAGTACCCATTTCAAATGGCCTCGCTCTTAACAGGTCTCAAACTGTGCACGTGCCACATGCACGCTTTCCACTGCAGCACCTTATGTCCAGTTCCCTTGGACACGGGCGAGCACAGAGCTCTTCATCTCTCTGTTCTTTGTCCAAAGAACAAGAGACAGCACAAGAGAGGGGGTTGCTGGTGTGGTGGAAAAGCCACCTTAATGGCGAGAGAAATGGGGACCACCTTGCAGTTGGGTTCCAGAAAAGGCAGTGCTTAAAAAGCACCTCATTTAAATTCATGCCAGTGGCGTATTTGTGCCACAGGACTGAAGTGTGTCCCAGAGACCGATTTATGGCCTGTGATGGAAACACCGTACCTGAGAGAAGGATTCGGCGTGAGTATGGATACACACACCTGTGGCTGTGCCTTTAAACTGCTGGGGACTCTAATTATTAAAGTTTACTGACATGACTGCAGGACAAATGAAATACCTCCCAGTGCCTCAGAGATCCTTCCAAGACCTTAGCTGGCATCAGTGGGGTGAGGGGCAACCCCCTGTCATCTCGGAAACTCTGTACTGATGGGGGGCTGCTCCTCAGGATCTGCCTGGAAAGAGGGATACTGCAGTGCTGGGGTTAACTGCACCCAGGACATCCCCAGGGCACCTGTATGTCCGGGCCACAGCGAACCCCACAGCTTCTGATGAAAAGTTCCCATTTACATGACAAGCCTGCGTCTTAATGTTTGTCAAAACTGTTTCTTTTCTGCGGCGTGAAACTTGAAAAGAAACTATAGCAAGAGTGGTTTTAAATACTACCCCTGGATGCAGAAATATTATTTTAATCTGGTGGGTTGTTTATACACTCAAAGAAATACACTTTCAGGAAACAAGGATTATAGCCTGGATTTGACAAATACGTTTGGCTGAGTCAAGGACTAGGAGGGGGTCACATTTTTCATTTTCATTTCATTTTGTTTTCACATGGTTTAATTTTTTTATAAGGAAACCCTTTGGATTTTTTCCTTTTCAAATGTTTGTGGTGAAAATAGCAAGGATTAGATGCTGAAACAAGGAAATGTTTTGGTCAACACCAAATGGAACCCACACTGAGTCTGTGCACTCATAAATCCTGGCAGCTCACAGGTGTTCAGGCAACTGGAAGATTCTGCTTCCTTCGCTGTGCTCAGGAAAAGCTTTCCCGGTGCACCACAGATCCAGTCTCATTTGAGGCAGCTTCATGTGTAGACTGGGAAGATTTCATGGGAGGATTTCTATCTGGGAGGGCGGAGGGTGCTTTTTAAGAGTCCGCATAAAGAATGCAAGGTTTGCATAGCCCGTTGGCAAATGAACAAAGCTAACTTGGAAGCTATGCTCCTGCATTGCTCCCTTTCTATCTACTTGGTTTCCATTTCTATACTGCCAAGGTAATTTTTGGTGAAACAAACCCAAGCAAACCCTCTGGCTCCCAGTAGGCAGAAGAAGGCAGCACGGACTCAGCTGCCAGGATAAATTCTGACAGTTGCCGAAGTCAGGACTCACTCTGCCAGTCATAAAATTAAAAATGAGTTAAACATCCAGGAGGTGTTAATGGAAGGCACGAACCACTCGGCAAACCGCAAGCCTTGGAAGAGGTACAAACTAAACGCAGACAGGAAATCCCCCACCCAGCCAGGACCTGGAAGTTGTCTACACCTGAAGAAGTAACCGGGACGGTTTACTTTAGGTCGATTATTTGCAAATGCCCGAATGGGAGTGACGTTGATTCCTTTAGATCTACAGCAACGTTACCAAAAGAGTGAAAAATCAGCCCTTCTTATCTCCCTTGACTGGCTTCCTCTAACTGGTAGGTTCTTTCCTTTCTCAAGACCTGACACTGATCTCCTTGGGTCAATGGCACTTCATCATGATGCAGGTGTCAAAGGAGCACATCTGCCAGCCAGTATCGCTATACAGCTGGGTCACAGTCTCAGGGCATTCAGGGCTGGCCAAGGGCCAAGGAAAAGGAATCATGTCCATGAGCTGCAAGGAAGGCTAAATGTCTTGGCAGAACCAGGCAGCGATGTGCCTGGGATTGCTGCTGACATAAAATGCCTTTGCTCCCTTCTTCACTATTCCTTCACAGAGATCCAAAAGCTGTCAAAGACTGCAGGGCAACAGGCAGAGGTGTGTGTTTTACAGATAAGGCAAAGCACTCGTAAACATGGCCTATCCTATACTCCCCAGCAGGAAGCTGGCTGGGACAACAGCCCCATACTTTTCTCCCTGGCATCCCATTTCACCTGGCCTGAACCTTCGCTGGAGTAACACATCTTTTCTGAAATCCACCCACTCTTACCAGGCAATCTTTCATTTCCCTATTCACACACCTCCCCTGCCCCAGCATGCCCTCGTTAGTTCAGACTGGCCCCAGCTAACTAACTCGATGTCTATTTATCTTGCAGAAACAATCAACCACTTACGGTTTCTGGTTTATGGACCTTCTCCCATCTGGCACCTGGCTCCATGACAGTCTGTGGTGTTATGTGACCTCCCTGTCCTCCCGGAGACTCTGCCGTGGCTCCCAGCTCCGCACCTCAGCGCCAACAGCCATGGGTCAGGCCCTGCAACAGAGCAGAGAAGGCCTGTGTCTCTGCAAGGCCAGTTACTCCTTTCCCTTCCCAGGTATGCCCTGGCTGGGAAACGGGAACTCATTTGAACTGCCTGCGGATGAAGAGGGCCTGGGCTGGGTGAATTTCAGAGCTCTCTGGCTAGTGGCACAGACGGGACATAAAACTGGTCAGAGAGATGGTAAGAGTACGTGTTTTCACGGGTCATTTTATGAGCACAGAACTGCAGGGAAAGGAGTAAGTCAAAGCCTCCGGAGACAGAGGCTGCACTGGTGAGGAGCTGTGTTCCTACAAGGCGCTTCAGCTTGGTCCTGTTACCTA
The DNA here is from genome assembly GCA_024611175.1 of Megaceryle torquata. Taxonomy (NCBI): domain Eukaryota; kingdom Metazoa; phylum Chordata; class Aves; order Coraciiformes; family Cerylidae; genus Megaceryle; species Megaceryle torquata. The sequence goes on along the minus strand of JANIJG010025194.1, from coordinate 64,462 downwards.
ATGCTCAGGGTACCAAGGGAGCAAGTTTACATTTAAAAGTGTTCCTTGTGTACCAGTGGCTCTACGCCAGTCAATCACAAGTATTTTTAAAGCTTTACAAATAAACTTCAAAGCAGCAGCACTTCTGTCGGCAGGGAAGAGCTGTCTCCGAGCGGGAGCTCTGACTGCCACCTGCTAATCACTTCCCTCCCGCCAGCAGGGCCCTCCTCGTGGCCGGGCTTCTCCTGCCTTTGCTTCCTAGCACAATAGCCTCATAAATCGCCAGAAGGTTCTAGAAAAAAAAAAACCCCAAATATTGACAAAAGAGGCTGGAGCAGCAGGCCTCAAAGCAGAGGCCGCAACAGCTGCGCAGCTGCCACAAGTGGTGCCACGAATAAACACGGTTTCCCAGGGTGGGCTGCTGTCTGTCACCTCTCCCCCAGCCAGCTCAGACACTGACTCTGCAGGGAGCTGCCACGCTTCACGCATCCCTTTCCACACACAAGATGGAAACTGTGGCCCGCGGCTCCCTGGGCCAGATGTTCTCTGTGAATGCCGGCAGGGTTAGCCAGGAAAGCCAGCAGTGTTAATCTTGGGCCAAGCTTTCTTCTGCTTCAAATGCCTATGTTTTCCCAAGTTATTTCCAATCCAGGGAACTGAAAACTGAGAATCAAATGTATTTCAGCTCTTTAGGGGATGCCTTGTGTCAGTTATAAGATCCAATCTTTCTTCTTTCTGGGATGAAGGGTATTTAAAATGCTCCCTTCTTCTCCCAGTGAAATTCCATCCTGGCTCAGGACACCACCGTGTTTCTCTGCTGTGTCCTGTCACCACCCCCAGAAACTTGGGTTCCTGATGGGCTGTGGGCAATGACCAAGGCATGGAGCAGAGGCAGAAAGCTTGGCTCTCTTGTGCCCTGGGAAGGCTGCAATGCTTGTCAAGGCGGCACAGCGACAAGATGCCATGAAATGCAGTGACTGGGTGAGGATGCTCAGGGGTTACCTGGCCTGCCACAGCCATACCCACAGCACTGCCCATCGACACGTGTCAGACTGCAGGGCACAGCTTACTTTGCCTGTAGACCCAGGATAATTACAGAAACGTGCATCTTTTGGAAACATGACCGACCCTTCGGAACTGACGCACATCAAGGTGAAATTAAGGAAAGCAACAATGCGCTGCAAATATTTGGGCAATTTCCTCTTGGCACATAATTGCTTGTTTTGTGACCTAAAAACCAGTATTCCTCACAGCCCTTCACGAGGGTACAGGTCACTGAAACTATTTTTATAGGTGCTTTGATCCTTTCAGCAATGGAGGCGGTGATACATCGATCAACTGAATGTGACATAATTCTTGATGCTGCCACCTTGAGCCATGCGTCATGTGACCTACCAACTCCTCGCAGTTCTGTGGGCACACCTTATCAGCTGCATCTATTGCAGCCTTCGAAGAGGTCCCTCCCTAGCGCAGAGGATGCTTGAGAAATGGAGGATAACAGGCATGCTGTGTTGTGTCATCGGCTTCTGATGAGGGGGCGAGGGACATCTGTCTTGGCAGTACTTTTCCACTTGCTTTCCTCCCAGGAAGCTGATAACTGGGCTGTTATGACACCTATGAGCTTTATTGGAATGGACCTAGACAACACATGTTCAGTGATTTCTGTTACAAGTCACCATCTCGTCTGAAACACTCGAAGGTCAAAGTCTGCGGAGCCTCTTTTCATTCAGTGGTGACTTTCCAGCATTGCCCATGGCAAGACAGGAGCAGAACTCCAGAGCTGGCAATTTCCCCCTGAACAGGAATCCTAAAGAACATGAACTTTCTGTTTTGACAATGCAATTGCTTTGTTGCCAGAACATGTGTGTTTCATTTTGACAATGGTGAAAACATCTGTCTGTCAAAAGGTAGTAGTGGTATGTTGCATTTGAGATCCCAGACAGTATTAAGCACAACTGTGAATAGCAAACTGCAACACGAAGAAATTAATTAAAATGACAGTCTTTGGAGGTAGGATGAGGGAAGGGGAGTGGGCCCTATGAAATGGGAGAAGGAAGAGGAAGAATAACCCTCAGAAGAGAGTGGTTAGGAAGCCAAGAGGCTGGCTGACGAGCAGATGCCAATTCGAGGCAGTCAAGGATTCGAATTTTGACGTTCGAGGATGTCAGACGTGTATGGAGGTGCAGGGTAAGCAGCAGGCTTAGTGGGTTGTGACTTGCTGGAAAGAGCTAGGCAGATTTTGCTCTAAGGCAAAAGAAACCCAGAAAAGGCTCTTAGAGACTGTCTCCACTGCAACAGTGAGGATTAACCTGGAACTCTCAGCAGGGCTCTTCTGCTTGTGAAATCCTGGCTTTTCAAAGTCTGCATTCCCATCTGAGCCTCTTGTGTAGCTTTATTATAGAAAACTTACAGTTACATATACAGGGGAATTCCCCCTTCCTCTGCCTAAGAAATCCTGTGACTTAAAAGCAGAAGAGGCTCCAAACAGAGCATCTGAAACAGACTTCACCAAGTGGCCTGTTTCTCCAAAATGACACTTCCCATAAATATTTTCTCCTCTCATTTCCTGTGTGCTGCTTGTTATTTGTTGAAGTCAAATCACCCTGTGGCAACTACTAACACACAGAATCTGACTGCAACTGCCCGAGGAGCCTGGGAAACTGCATGGGCGAGAAGGACAAGTAAGTGGAAATGGAAACCACTGATACGGCAAAGTGCAAACTGATAAAGCCATTAAAAAGCCCTCTCTCCCGACTGGCACTGGCGTCTCCTTTACCGATTACACTGGTACACCGGCCTTCAACACGGGTGACAGAGACTGCTTTGGGAAGGTTTTTTAAAGGACCAGAGGGCACAGCATCTGGCCTAGCGTGGCAGAGTCTAAGGCACATCTGCTCATGACTCAGTGCCTCTGATGTCACTCCTGTTGCTGGCAGGAAAAGAGAGAACAGTGAGTTCAGAGAGGACCAAGGCAGTTTCTAACTTAAAATGGGGGGGATGTTGCACACCAAACTGCTGGAAGGCAGCAGCATCTGGCCTCCCTGGCCACCTCCTCGTTACAACTCCTGCTCCCTTCCCACAGAAGACAACACGGGGCCAAAGCCTCTTTTGCACTCTGGGTACAAGCTGCTGCCATGCTCTGCACGGTCTCCCTGTGAGGCTTCATCATGCCCAGCAGAAACGCACCGAGCCAGGGAGGTACCAGCCAGTGCTGGCTCCTCTGTGAAGATGCTCTGGAGTCTGCAGCTGGTTTTACTGAAGATTAAACGCCAGTCCCTGGAGTGACAGTGGCATGCCAGTTCAAGGGAGACAGCATTCCTACAGTACCTCTTCCTTTCTCTCTTGTCCCCAAGAGCTTAGAGGCTCTTTTTGTCATCACGCTTACTCCCAATGATTTCCCTTCTCCCTTTTTCACGCAGCAGCAATTTCTTCCCCGTGCCAGCACGTCCTCTGCAGCCTGCAGGCAGCACCCAACGGCAAGCTGCGGCCCGCCCGGCGGGAACGCCATCCGCAGGCAGCGGGAGCAGCGGGCGGCACGCAGGCCGGGCGGGCTGGCAGCGGCAGGCAGTGAGGTGGGGACCTGCATGCAGCAGATAACCATGCACCTGTTTTATTGAAGGCGTGTTTACATCGAGGATCAGATCCCGTCTTACTCTGCGAAAACCGTAAAGTGGAGTGGCTTTTCTGGAACAGGTCCTGAATGGGCCTGTCCAAACAGCAGCAGGGGAACATCAAAAGGTGCAGTGATCATCCGCAGATAAGCACCCGAACTGTCTGATCCTGAGCTACCCCCAGGCTTGGATTAGTAGTTTGGCCATGCTGAGCTCTCTCTATAGCTCTCCCTTGCACCAGAGCCTCTTTCCATGGTGACTGCTTCATATACATGGCAAACTGACTGCCCGTCAAGAAGGTTTGATATCCAAAGAGTAGTCACTTGTCAGATAACCCTCACCTTGAAGCCCTTTGAACAGAGAATGGGAATGCAGGCTTGGGTCAGCGCTGGAGCAGGCGAGTCCCCGCTGCAGTGACCCAGCCACAGTGGGAAGTGTGTTTGCATCAACCATCCTTCAGTAATTATAGCAACAGATGACTCAAGATCAAAGTGTGTTTGTGAATGATGTGGCAAAGTAAATCTATGTAAATCTGAGCTTTTTTATCTCTGATCTGTCTTTACTGCTGACTTCTGTCCAGCTTTAACCCGCCCTGTGAAAACATCTCGGCCTCCACTGCCGCAGTGCTGGTCCAGACAGCCCCCCGAGAGCCGCCTGGCCTCCTCCATGCTCACCTCATGCACAGTTTGGCCGATGTCAGCTGGCGCAGCAGCTGTGGCTCAGCAGCCCCTTGTCTCTGGGACCTGACCCCCAGCATTTTTCTGAATGCAGAAGGGCATGCCTGCTGTCACCAAGAGTCAACAGAGCCGGGTGCCCAGGTGCTTTGTGCCGACACGCCGAGGTGCTGCTGGCAGTTGCTACGCTACTTCCAGGGTCTGCCCCTCCCATTATCAGCGCCCCAGCAGGCAGCTGCTCCTTCGTAGCCCAGGTGCTCCAGAGAAGGTTTCTGATCCAACTCCTCCTGGCCTTGCCCAGCCATAAGGGTAGGCTCCAAACAGGGAATGACACGAAAGCTTCTTGATTCAGGGTGACACAGGTGACAGCCGGTGGCTGACCAGTGCACGGAGAGGGCACCCTATGAATATATCCCATCACTGCCCTTCATCTAGGTTGAATCTGTTCATCTTCTTTCTGTCACGTGTCCCGCTATCAGCTACTGACTTTACTCACGATGCTAACTAAGCTCCAGCCCTCACCCACAGCAGGTGTGCTCTTTGCGCCATCGATCTGTTAGCACTCCACTGGGATGTCTCCTCTTTCACAGCCTAGACAGCACCACACACATCTGGGGAGATCCTTCCAAGCCCCTGAATGCTCTGCAACTCTCCTGCTACTGCAATTAAATACTTGTTTTATTTTATTCCTTTGTTTTTATAACGTGGCTTTTGCCTAAAACCATCTGCACGCAAGGAGCAGGAGAATTCTTGGTGTTAGCTTAAAAAACAACGCAGGGTAAAATGCCACCAGAGCAGTAATCTGCTAACAAGAACCAGTGGTGTCCTTGCCTGTGTCCCCTCAGAGTGCAACCACCGGGAGCCTGGTGCCAAATGTCACTTGTCTGAGCTGCCCCGCAGGGAACAGCAGTACATGCCTTCTAGGGCCACGGTGAGAAGGGGTTGTGATGATCAGCACTTTGATTTGGTTTGTTGCTTCTGTCAGGGATGTTCCCGCGATCCACCTCACGCTGCAGCACGCAGTGGGTGGGTGGTTCTCCAGCAGAGGACAGAGGGAACGAGGCAGGGAGAGGTCTTCTGAATGTGTGAAACACAGAGAGAGAAGTTACTCCACACATCCGTCTCTCGTGCAGCTGCACACTGGCTCCAGACATCTCTCCTGCACAGTTCCTGGCTAAAGATGCTCGAGTCACAAGCAGCAGAGTGCAGAGAGACAGCCAGGGTGGCTAGGGGTTAGGTGGAGAGAAGGAATCCTGGCTAAGAAAGCACTCCCCAGATGTCCCTGATCCAGGCTTGATCTCCCCTGGTGATCTCTGCTGCCTTCATCTGATGTTTTAATTCCAAAGGCGTCTCCATAACCTGTGCCTTCTGCACGGTTACCACATGGCCAGGGTGGCCACTTTGGGTAACGTTTAGAGCTGCCACCTGGGACTAGGGCCTGATGTCATCGCTACACGGGACTTCCCCAATCACAACAATCATCTAGATTTTTCATTGCTTATGCTGAGATGCTGTGCTGCTCCTACCTGCTTATTTCTCAACAGAGCAGAGGCTTAATTACTGGGTTGCAAAGCTCCCGTGGGTCTTATGAAAACTGACTGGAAGAGTGAAGTATCATGACATACTGGGACTCCTTAAACCGTGATAGGTTGCTCTCCTGCAATTTGCTGTAATCCAGGGGCAGTCTGTCCCTCAGAGCAGCTGCCCAACACACATGTGTTTTGGTTGTTATCATCAAAGTCTACAAGATGAACAGGCAATTCGTTATCATTTAGGGTAGCGCTTTGAATGTTATCATTTGAGCTTCTTAAAAGATTAATCTTTCTGTTCCTGGCATCACATCTTCCTGATGAGGAACAATTAAGAGTATCCTGTGGTGAGACAGTGGAGTATTATTAATGAAACTCGGGCTGCCCTGGAGTTTTAATTGACTCCAGTGTTTAAACACATGCCTGACTTAAAACATGTGGGCACTCTCATTCCTGCCACAGGAGCTACCAAGGCTTTTCACGCATTGCCAAGATGTGTCAACTATCAAAAACGTTTGATCATTTATTAACCTCAGTTCTTCACATGTCCTACTCAAAATGCCTCCTCAGAAAGTGCTGAGCATTTAAAGTGCCCTTGAAAGCAAGCAGGCCTTTAACTACACCTTTCTTTTCCTTAAGTATTGCAGGAGGAAACATCTGGATTTTCACTTGCCTCCGAGCCGCATCCAGCTGGGGGCTGTAATAACTGCAACCATTTTTGTCAGCAGTTTCAAGTCAGGAGCCAAGACTGGGGTGAAATGCTCTAACAGCTTCTGTGGCAGGGACCAACAGGCGGCCTGGGGCCACAGCTGCCACCTGGCTCAGGCTGTAAAGACAACCTAGCTGGGGCTTCTGCCCGCTGGCTGCCAATGGCTACAGACGAGGAGCGCTTTCTGCAAGCCCCATCTCTTGCCCTGCTAAATGTCATGAGGCAGGAATGCAGCTACTGCTCAGGCAGCTGCCAGCTGGCCAAAGCAACTGCAGGTGTGTATCCTTTTATTTGTTTACGTATGTAAATAGAGTCCCAAGTCCCAAACGATTAAGTCATGTGATGCAAGGCGTGTGACAGAGCGGTGAAGAAATAGCGAAGGGCAGACAAGGGTGACAGGAGGAAAGCATTTCGAAGTGGCAGCTGGGAGGTAAATCCTGTTGGAATTGGGTAACCTGGATTTAGGGGAGAGGTTGGAAAGGAAGGGCGTAGCACTGCAGAGGAGCTCCTTCTTTTTTTTTTTTCTTCCCTCTGGAAAGGGCCCTGGTCCTCAGGCTCGGGCCCCGATTTTTGTTTTATGTCCACCCCTCCGTACTATTGTCAGGAGAGCGCGACTGTTCCTCACACACAAACCAGACCAGTGGCAGACATCAAATGATGTTGTTCCCTCGCAGTCTGCTGATGTTATCACCCTTGCTGTGAGTAGTTAGAAAGCGCAAGATCCTGCGATGACAAACCACAACGCTTGTTGTGGTACTTACAGACAAGTGGGGAAAAAAAAAAAAGAAAAGAAAAAGAAACTTTCCCAAATAATTAAAAAAGTGCATTTCATGTCCTTTTTGTTTGTCATGGCTCAAGTACCTTGCAGACAATTTGCTCCTGATCTGCCAAAGAAAGGGGACTGGAGCATGTCACGGCAGATGGACACAAACCAGCTACCAGATGAAGCCTAGGGAATTGCACCGTTAAAAATGAATCATGACCTTACACATAACCCTCTAAATCAGTACATTTACTAAGCTTTGAGGCAAACAATTCCAGGGAACAATGAAAAGTTTACTTTAATTAATTGATATGTTACTTGTGAGTTGCTTGTTGGTGGCTGCTTTTGACCAGGGACGAAATGCTGTTCATAGTACAGCCATACGGAAAGCACTGGAACATCCAGGAACTCTTCCACCTGCACTGACTGCTGGCTCTGTAGAAATGGAGTCTTTGCACTTCTGCTGTGTTTTAATTTTCGGTATAAGGCTGATACAAAACCAGCACAAAGCACTAGGTTTGAGTCTCTGATAAGCAGGAGCGTCAAATTATACAAGCTGTTGTGGCCTGTTTTTCTTTCATTTGAAGGGATTTCCAAACTCGAAAGCTCAGATTCACGAAATCCTGTGACTTTCCGAGTCCACAATAAATCAGCAAGGTGGGTGCAGACCAAGCTGGTGCCTCAAACCAGTCGAACAGAGAGCAGAAGTGCGCAGGCGCCCATCAGGGATGCACGCTGACATCCTGCCGCAGCCCTCTGGTAAGGGCAGGAAAACTCCTGGGGTGTGATAAAGGAATTAACAGGATTATACAATGTGTTTGCTTGCCCTGCCGGTGGCTGCACTTGATGCACTGGGAATTACTTTCCAGTCCCGTATTCCTCTGCAAAGACTAAAATGCTTACTACAATAAAAGTGCTCTCTGACCTCACTGGATGTTGCACGGATGTGGCAAAGGGGGAGAAAATCAGACTGTCTGTATTTAAAGTTTATTCATTGCATATTTACACTAACACTGCAATTTACATACAGAGCACTGACGTATGTAAATGTTGACCTACATTTTGAGGTTTGATTGAAGGCGTTTGCTCAAACAAGCTGTGTTAGTTTGTCCATTTCCTTGCTAGACACCCTTGGCTGCCCTCCCCTAGAAGAGTAGCCACTCCAGATATCAAAAGATGCCAAGAGGGTTGAGCAACGTGCCCTATAGACTTCTGTGCCTTGTCATCATGAGGCCACATGAGATCATTCAATGACCAAGTTCTAACGTACGTGTGGCACTTTGGACTGACCGCCTGTTGGCTTCTGCAGAGCTGGTAGATGGAGGGGGACAGTACTTTTTCCATGGGTGCCTCCTGTTTGCTATTGCGCTGCGAACTTCCCGGCCCCTGGTGTCAGAGCAGCTGGCAGTGCTGCCGGGACGGGACGGCTCGCTCGTCCCGTCACCGAGCGCCACGGCGGGCGGGAATTGGGCTGGTCCTGGGGAAGCCAGCCACATCAAAATGCCACCGGCGCTCCGAGGCCTGTCTGGACTGTGCTGCCTGTTTACTCCCTGCTGGGATTCAGGTAGGCTGGGGGTTTGGGCTCAGTCTGCCGGCGGAAGATGATCCTCTAAGAAGATGAGAGCGGTGGGAAGGATCTCCATAAAGAGAATGGGGTTACTGTGGGGAGCCTGGTGATTCTGCACTAACACCACCAGAGTGGGTGACACCCCAGCCCCACTGGCACTGAGTTCGCAGAAGTCAGCTTTATGCTTGAGGCAAGAAACATCACGTAACCACAGAGAAGTCCTACAGCCACATTTGCAACACCAGCTCTGGCTGACCTCTTTCCATGGTTATCCTAAGGTCCACGAACTCAACCAGCTGCAGCCCCTGTCTACTGCACGGCCTCACATAAAGCAACTTTACCAGCACCTGCAAATCCAGTTCAGTCCCTGGAAAAACATGAGTGGAGCAGTGGTACAGACCATATATCAGGGTGGAGGCTTGTCCCAAACCAGCTACAATTGTTTATTGTGTAATGGGGCCAATGAAGTTTAGTAACTCCCTCACATACTGGGAGGATTCATTTGATCACAGGAGTAATTTCACTTTCTGGCATCTATCATCCATCAGAAATTCCAGGCCAGAGCTTTAAAAAGCAACTAGTGACTTAGGATCTCATGACTGACAAGTATTTAGATGGATGTACCTCAGTAGGCATGCACAATCCTCCTCCCCAAACCTCCTCCTCCTAACAGGTGTCAAAACTGCAGGTCACTCCAAAAGCCCTAGGCTGTCATGTGGAGATAACACTTGCCCCCGATGAGTCACAAAAGCTCCTTCTGAACCAAAATGTCGACTCTAAGCCCCAAGAAGATCCCTGCCCAGGACTTCAGGGAGCACAAGCATCCTTCCCTCAGTTACAGGATTGCATACAAGTTTTAGGTGCAGCAGTGCCACAGGCAGGAGGGACACAGCTGAGGAACACCCAAGGCCACCCACCAGCACTGGCAGAGGCCACAAGCCCTGGCGGTGCTGACAGGCATTTGGCAACACCCAATCACGGCCTCTCAGCCTCATGCCGGGCTTTAAAGCTCACGCAACCAGCTGGCTGACGTGTGAGGGGGGACAAGGACAAAGGGCAGGGTCAAACACAGAGGGTCTGATGGAAGTTGTACAAGCCTATGCTCCTCTTGCAGCTTCCTCCAGACTCAGTGGCCCCAGGGTGGGTCTGCAGCTCAGCCTCGGGTGGTCTTGTGCAGGACTCACACCAAAGCAGCCTGTTGATAACTCAAGAGCTGGTTCCCATTTTGCACATGCTTTGGACAAGACTGGCCTTTCTCTGCGAGTCCCTGCAGACAGCTCCTGCAGGGGAAGCCTAGCAAAGTACGTCCGAGACGTTTCCGTCCAGAAAGACTGACCCTGTTTGGGTGATGCTGCTAGTGAAGTGAATCCAGGGAAGCTTGGCAACTGGATCTTATAGCTAAAGGTCTCTAGCTAAGCTATAAAAAAAGCATCCTACCTTCGCTGAACCCATCCTGAACTTTGCCCTACACCAATCCCTAGCAAAATGGTACCTGCATTTGTTCCACCCAGGCATACAATCCCGTGGTGACTCACTGTCACATATACTTATTCATGCATTTATTGCCCAGATAACTCTCCATTAAGCTAATGAGTCATTCTTTTACGCCCACCAAGTGCATAGCTAAGATGCTGCTGCTTTCTGCTACTCATAAATTAGAAGAAGAAGAGACGGAGCCTTGATCCTCTAGAGAGAGTGCTGGTGAGGAATGTCAGGCTGCCATGTTTAGAGATGGGTTGGCTAAGGTGTGCTTGCTGAACCACCGCCCAGGCCCCTTGCAGCTCGGACATCGTCCCTGCCCTTTGCTGTGAAGGAGGACCCCAGGCACACGTCCGCTTGCCCGGAGCTCAGCTCACTCCAGGCTGCCGCTGGCTCCATGCGCTGCCTGCGCTCCCTGAATCCAGCGTAGCCTGTACATCTCTAGCTGGATCCCACAGCAAAGAGGAAGGCAGTGCTTGCACAGCTCCTCTGCTCCCGGGGCTCTGCAGCTGAGAGGAGCAGCTGCTTGGGCCTCGTCAGTGACACAGGGGCTTGGTGTCAGAGAGAAAGTCAATGGGAAAGCTTCTACCAACTCTGGTTCGTGCTGCGGACATGTGTCAGAAATGTCAAACCAGATCAGAGTTTCACACTGACCCTTCATCCTGCTGAAGAGGTGGGTGTCCTCAGCCAGCTGCTTAAGTCAACAGCCAGCTGGTTCAGCTTTTTAAGGCTTATCAAATTATTTGCATGAACACTGAGATCAGAGCAAGAAGGAAGGAAGGATGGGCATGAGCTTTATAAAGGCTTTTTCCTACACTTTTCTGATCTTCACTCCTCTGTCTGCGCCCGTGCTGCCCGTTCAAGGAGTTGCTCCCCAGGGACTGAGGACCCCGGGATTCCTCCGGATTGGTGTCTCAGCTCTTTGAGCTAAGCTTGCACCACCACCAGTTTCTACTTAGTGGAGGCACTGGGGGGATTTTGTCCTTTCTCCAGTGAGCTGTATTCACGACGCAGACACAAACATCATATCCTGAGATCCTTGACGTGTGTCTGACTTCAGCCTGTTGTTAGAGGGGAACTAAGGGAGACAAGTGTTGCACAACAGCCAAGACTCATTTCCTTAGGAACACAGCAAAAGATACCGCGCTGTGATGCAGCACAGGGCAGCACAGGATGTCCATCCCTTGTACCTTTGACAGCTGCTTTCTCCTTACGCTGTGACTCACCGCACAATAACCCGTGCAGAGAAACAAAGGGCATTTCCAGTCTGGGGTTCCCTCTCTGGCCAGTTCAGGTGCTTGGGATTCACATGATAACTTAGGTCTGTAGGAACCTGCTGAGTGATGGCTTGAATCACGCTCTGCTAAAGTGATGTGTCTGAAGTTCCTGAAGGCAGTGCCTTGCTAACATTCCCTTTGCAGTGCTGTCGCTCACAGCCCTTCAGCCTCACCTCTGCCAGCAGGTAGGCGGACTAGAATCCCACTCAACTACACCCGAAACCCATCTGGACTTACTCGGCCATTGATCAAAACCAGGCATTGGATAAAAAAAAGGGAAATAATCTTTTCCTGAACAATTTCTCTCAATACAAACAGCAGCGGGGTGTTCTTCCCCAGAGAACATAGGCTGAAGAGGCAGCCCCTTCGAGGCGCCTGTAGAGCTGCGCCTGGCACAGGCCGTGTCATGTGCTTCTTGGGGCGTTGGCTTCTCATTTTCGAGGCTATCTCCTACAGAAACGGGGCTTAATTGTTCCTTCCATCCAGCCTGACAGGACAGCGCGCACACACCCACTGGCTGTGAGCAGGCCTGTGACTGTCTGCAGATCAAAGTCGACCCGACCTCACGGCAGCAGCCATGAGCGCATTCCAGGGCAACGAGAGCCCCATGATAGGCACGGAGAACCCTGTAGCCTCGCCATGCTCCCCACCCACCACTGACTTCCATTAATTAATTAACTTTGTAGCTTTGTTCCCTTATCATAATCCTCCCAGCAACAGCACCATAAATTGTACTCGCAACAGATACTTAAATGAGATGATCCCAGGTCTTTGCAACCTGAAACAAGGGTGGGAAACTCATAGCCTTGTGGTGATCTCCAATTCATTCGTTATACAATCGGATCTTAATTACTTTAAGAATGCGATTCTAGTAAATCTGGCCTCTAGTACCACTCATGTTAAAGCCTTCAGTTGCTAAATCTCTTGTTGCTACACACAGTCACTTGATCCTTGTGGTCTTTTTTACTTCAGTGTGCTCTGAAGTACTGAAGTATCTGTACAAGCTTACGCTGCGCTCACCCACCCTGTAGTTACCCGCTGAGTGGATAGGTACCAAAGTTAAGATAGCTGCTTTGAGGTAGTGAAGGAGAAGGCGTTTCTACAGGGAGATTAATTCGAAATGAGGTACCCAAAATAATCCAGATGGATCAGCCACTGGAGAGGCTTCTTTCTGCTGGCTGTAAAGGCGGACAGGCATGAGCTGCTTCGGTTGCTGACTACAATAAATCCCACCTCATGTGTGCAGACCCAGGTACGAGAGCAGGATAATAAACAGAGGTTGCTTCAGCGTAAGATTGATGTGAGAAGTGCAAGGGGCTGATGCCTCGTCCTAACCCTGGGCAAAATGTCTCCAAGTGGGGAGAGCAGTATCGTTTGTCTGGCTGGGAGTATGCAGGGGACAGAAAGGGAACTCTGCACACTGCAGCAGCCATGCAATGACTGATCTGCACAACCAGACTGTGCAGCTCTGAGGAGGCAGCTTCCAACTAGCATGAGCTCCTCACAGAGTTAAAAAATTATTTGGGAGAGCTGGAGACACAGGAGTCACTCTGTGTGTCTGTGTGTACTCAGGGGACCAATGAGAGTGCCTTGGGACCAAATGCTTTTAATCTCAAGGTTTTGAGAGAGGGCAAAAAAATCCCTTTTTATCTGATCCTTTCCAAAGGTCATGCATCCCTTTAGTCAGAACAGCAGCATTCAAGGCTCAGGAGTGTTCACCTGATTTACTCTGTGTTTGGCTTCCTCAGGATTTCATCTGAGGCATAACTCTCTGTGGTGGTTTTGACAGCTCCTGTGTGGGAGCCCTGTGTTACGAACACGTAATACAGAGTAACAACCTTGGGGTGGTTCTGAAGATGGTTCTTCCTTAAAAAGCAAGACAGCATCGAGTAAGCTCACACCAAAGTTCTTCTATCCAAATGCAATGTGTCTATAAACATAGTGCAAGAGAATGAAGCTGCTAATGAAAAATTCAGCTCCAAGGTCCTGCTGAATCCTTCCCTGAGATCCTTCCCTAGAGCACTGTGTTTAGAAACCCCAGAGGCATGCTCAGGTGTCACCAGAGGCACCCTGAGGTGACTCAGTAGGTGGCAGCCTTCACCTTGACTTTGCAGGGAGCAGTCACCCTGTGGAAGGTGCTTGGGCATCGCTGAGTGCTGGGAACAAAGGCACCTCTGTCGTGCGGAGCCTGGAAAAAGCCAGCTGGGAGACTTCACCCTGGGCAGTGTGTGAGGAGCCCCGTGACAAAGCCCTAGAATAACTGACCTCCTGGACAAGTGGCTGAGATTTACGGCGCAGGAGGTACTGTCAGCATCTCTGACTCCAGTACACTCCAAAGAATCTTCATGTACAACCAATCCAGTTAAAAAGGCAAAGTGAATGGGTCTGGTGCTTCGGAAGAGGTTTGGATCAGCAGAATCACTGCTCATTCACGTGGTGAGCAGGAAGGAGGAGCAGCACAGTTTGCCACTAGTTTTGGGGGGGAAATTTGCTACAGAGAAGAAAATGGAGCCCTCAAGAGTTGCACTTTTGGGAAAGGGACAGCTTGGGACCAAAGAGAACTTAGCAGAGCTTTATGTGGGATGTAACTCACATGCCCATGAAGAGGGGAACACTTTCACCACGAAAGCCAACGCTCATCCTGCAAGGGAAGTGGAATGAGAAAGTGTCGGGGTGGGGTCTGGCCACAGAGGAGGCAAGACAGGCTCCTGCTGCTGCAGAGAACTGCTGCTTCCAGCCTGCCTCTGGGAGCTAAGAACAGGGACCAGCCCCGAGGGATCAGTTTGGTGGGGGCAACATCCTCCATGTGAGTGGGACAGCGCTGAGTGACAGGGGCAGAAGTCTCCTGACGTGGTTCAGCTGCAGCTAGCATGGCCTAGGTAGCCTCACATCCTTTCAGACCCAAAGTGTTCCTAAGTGTTGTAGTTTTCATTTGGACTACAATACTGGACCCCCTTCCCCAAGGTCTTACAAGTTTCAAGCACTGTCAAGCTGGATTTTTTTGAACGGTTCACCTGAAAATGAGAGGAGGAACCATTACTAATGTGAGAAACCATCCTGGTTTCCTCAGTGTAGACCGGCAACGCCTACCTCAGTAGTCAGCATTCTGCCTGCTTACCCTTCTCTCTGCCCCTGAACAAGCTTGAAGGGAATAGCAAGCATATTTTCTCCTCTTACCGAGAGGCAGATGCGTATTCACGCTCCTGTCATCGTCTCACAATACCTTACGTAAATCACCATGGGTTCTGGAGAGATGCCAAAACAGTTTGAAGGAGTGTGTACAGGACCTACCAGAGCAGGGTTTCCCCACGTTTCTGACTCTATAATCCCCTTATTCAGAGCTAGACCAATAGGCTCACACCTCCTGCACAGAAAACCCTCTCCAACTCCATCCACTGCCTTTAAAAACAAACAGAGAAACCCACAAAACTCATGCCCAGCTATTACCATGAAAGAGAAAACAAGAGACACAAAGCAAAAGAATTTGCCGCATGCAGATCTATAAATGCTAAGCCCATGAGAGAGGAGGCATTTGTTTTTGTTCCGCATAGTCAAACAAGTCCTAATCTTTAAAACACCTTCACTCTAAAATTACAGCTGATTGCTTAGTCACAGGGGATTTGCTATTCGTGCAAGGGCCCCGGAGTGGTGATACCGCCAGCCTACAGATTCAGGCATGGATAACATCTGGGGAGGAGACCTCTGTGAAAAGCTGCCTAAGGGGGCCGGCAAGACTTTCCTGGGACCACTGTATTGCCACCACAGGTTGCCAGATTCAAAGCTGCAGCTGAGGACAGGCTCTGGCGGGTGAGCGGTACCTATGGAAAGCACCGGGGGTTCACTAAATGCGTTGCTGACTGTCAGCAGTCCATTGACTGCGAGGAAATCGCGCTGCCTAGAAAAGACCGCAAGTTGAGACTTTGACTCTACCTGCTTTGTCTGCCAAGCGTGGGGATTACCAGGGGAGCGTTGACAGAAGTGGGGACTTCCCGTCGCTGTCATCCTTCACCTTCCACGGCCTGCTCCATCCACAATGCTGCTGTCTTCACCTCTGTCAGTCGTTTGTCCTGGGAAGAGAAGGTACAGTTAAAAGGTGAATGTCAGAGCTAATGCCTCCACTGTGTTTCCTTCTTCAGTGACTGCTGCTTCTGGAGAATCCACAGACCTGCACTTTCTCACAAGCCAGGACATCTCCTTGAGCACCACTATCTGAGGAAACACACACCATGCACGGCTCAGGCCGGCTGTGTCAGTGCCAGCACCCAGCGTGGCGCAATGGGACCGGATCTGGGGTGAAGCGCTTCCTACAGAAGGCCCTTGCATGCCTTTTGCATGCAACTGGATACCCGGGCCACAAGCCCACTTGGGACTTTCTGAAGAGAAGCTGACTGAAAAAAAGAGGCAGAGCAGGGCCTGAGTGGCAGTTTTCGAGGCAGCCAGTTTATCTGGAAAGACTCCTCCTGGAGTCTTGGAACTGCTTCCAGAAGCCAGTCAGGTGCATTGGCTCTCTGCCTCTCTGAGCCCTGACTGCAGCCACACTAAGGGGGCTGGCTGCTGAACTCTGAAGAAATCCTAAATCACACGTGAGCTTTTAAAAGCTGTACCCAAGCAAGGGGGATGCAAAGCTCCCCCCGAGACCCATGACAGAGGAACAGAGGACTACTCCCTCCCTTGCAAGTAACAGTGTTCAACCCCAGCACAGCACCTGTACAAATTAACCAGCCTTCCAAGACCCTGACAGGTATTTGACAGGCTAAGAAAAACACCTCCTTTAAATTGCCCTGTTATCCAAGGGCATGTGGGAAGGAAATTTCCATTGTTAATTACCGGTGAGGTCGCTGGTGTCTGGAGCTGCAATGAGGATTTCATGTGGAATGCAAACAGGGCGCTCGGATGGCCAAGCAGCTGCTGCGTTTAACGCTTGGCCGTGGACTTCCTCAGCTAAGATCACGTAGCTTTACACCCTCCCTGGACAGGCAAAGGGGGGTTTTGTTATCCACACGGAAAATTGTGCGAATGGTGGGTGTCGGGGCAGCTGACCTCATCACGCAGCAAGGCCTGCTCGTTTCGCGTGCCAAGGTCAGGCAATGTTAGTATTTGGAGAGATTTGTTGGAAAAAAGGCCCCTGACTGTCACTGGTGCGGCGACAGCATGGCAGAGCAGAGGAATGATCAGCCAGACAACGCAGACGGCCGCATAGTGTGGCCGCTTCCCTGAATCCCTTGGACCTGTAGCATGAATTCCCCTGCACTCAAATGTGTTTTGTTTGCAGCATCTTACCCGGCAGCGAGAGTTGTGTTTCCATCCCAGGAGCTCCACGAGGAACACAGAGGCGGGCAGGTGAACGCCAGAATGCAGCAGGACAGCAGATACATGTTTGCTGTGGGCACATCTTACACCCACAGGCTTTCACCAACCCCAGAGCTGGAGTGGGCCTAATGAGAGAGCAGAGCACCGGCAGCCAACCTGCAGAAGGAACGAGAGAAAGGAGTGTCAGTGGCTTATACCAGAGACGGGCACAACCCAAGAGAGGTTTACTTTCTGCTGAAGCCATCTCTTTCCCCTCTGAGTTTATTTGTGCACTGTTTGGCCACTAGTGATAGGAAGCAATTTTTAAGCCTCATATGTGCCTATGAGATAAAAAGAAACTAAGAATTCCCTCCCAAGTTATTTTTAGGCCGCATCCAGGACTGTAAAACTGGTATAGAGTACATAGCATCTGGCTCTGGGCACGCAGGAAGCAACTGTGTCAACACCAAGCATGTGGGCTTCAGGAGACCCTCTCTTCCCCTCTGTGCTCTCAGCCATTTCTTCTTTCCTCTGCACATACAACACACATCACTGCATAGCTTTAAGAAGCCTGGAGGTTGCCAGCAATAAGCCATTATTTAGGAGTGCTCCCATAATGAATAGATCATATTCCCCTAAATTTAGAACAGGAACCAGTGAAGGTTTTCCCAGTCTTTTATGAGCATATGAAACCACCTGAACATGGTGGTTTTTCTGTGGGACCTCCAAGTCAAACTCTCCTTTGCGAGGTTTTTGTGGAGAGGCAGCTTCCTTCAGACCGAGGCCACGTGCCTCAGAGCACAGCCATCCCAAGACAACAATGAGCGTACGTTCTTTCTGCTGGCAGTGGGAGCAGGGCACGCACGTTTAATTCTGTATACGCTGACCGTGCCTAAGTACAGAGCTGGGCATCCTTCCTGCGGTTGTACCCAGCGTGGAGGGCTGCGCAGATCCAAAATGGGAGCTGAAGGTACATGCCCAGACCTACAGAAGGCTTTCCTCCAGTTTTAGAGTCCTCTCTCATTTTTTTCCCTTGCAATATTCAAATACATGGGTATTTTCAAACTGCTGACACTCGCGAACAAGGAGCATCTCACACAACAGCGCGTGGTGCACATCTCAGGGAAACAGCACTCGTGGGAAGGCCACAGCCTGCCCTGCGTACACAGCAATCTGTTTTGGGGACATTCATCCTCCCAGCGTCCTTGAGTACTTATCTGACACAGGGCAACAAAGTGCCCTCTGGGTGAACCTACCCACTTTCCACTGACAGCAGGACAACCAGCAGAGACCCGCTGTCTCCTCTGCTGACAGCTAACGCTAGGCTACCACGCGTGCACTACGTAGCTGCAGGGACCACATCAGCGTGTACAGACTGGCAGAGCTCATGGACGAAAGGCTGGCCTGAGCCCTGGCACTGCAGCCCAGGAAAGCAGAGGAGCTGGCTGGAAAGGCACCGATGAAGGGCAGGGGTCCCTCCATGCGCAGCAGTCCAGCTCTGAGCCCCTGAAGCGGAGCTGTCAGTGACACCAGTGGCAGCAGGATGTGGCTATAAACGGAGCACCCTGTCTATGCCTTTGTAACAGCAGCTCAATTTCTACCTGGTTATAATCCCTGTAGGGCCCAAAGGAGGCAATTAGAGAATGTTGGGCCTGGGGTCATGTGCTTAAGGCACAGCTTTTTGAAGACCTTTCCCCTAACCCAAAGGGAACAGGCTACACTCCAGGAGTCTCCTCTGAGCACCACCCCCTACAGCCCTGATAGGGCAGACGGCCCTTCGTTAAGCCCCGAGAGCCCAACTTGCTCTGGTGGAGCCCTTAAGTCTCTATAAAGAGCCCCGGGTAGCAGCGGGTCCTTGGGTGCCACAGACCAAGTTGTGTGCAGACAGCTGAACGCGCTCCTGCAGTCTGGCTGCGGAAAACAGGATTGCTCAGGCTTGCAAAACAGCGTGAGAGCGTGCGAATGAAGGCTGCAGACTTCTTCCTTGTTCCCAGTTTACTCTGGAATAATTGTTTACTTTAGCCAAGCTCTTCCTGATCTATATCCATAGATCAGCACTAGGCTCAGCACTGCAGCCTGTCATGCAGCACCTCCAACATGAAAGCAGAGAACAGAGATAGGACGGGGCAATTTTCTCCTCAACAGCACTCGGCGACAGCTTTGAGGATGTCGTGGCTTTTAGGCACAAGGCAGCAAATCGGAGGCTGGTCCTGTGAGTCACTGCCTCTCAAGCCTGAGCATCTGGCCAGCTGTTTGGCCCCAAAAGTGCAGTGCCATTTTCCAGAGCAAGCGTGGTTATTTTGTGGTTTCTATTGTTTACGTGCTCCAGAACCCCAGCTTTTATTCCCTGGTTACCTGCCCGCCTCCCACCAGTCTTTCAGGTCTCGTGTTTGGCCAAGAGTGTCCTGGGAATCTCCAGTCACATCTCACTGGTCCCAGCCACGCGGTTGGCCTGGGCTCCTGCCTGCGCTTGTTTGATGTGTGACCCATGCACAGGCTGCCCCTTCCCCGAGAAGCCTGCACGCAGATGAAGGAGTGACCCGTCTCGCGGGGTGCGATAGAGGGGAAGGCTGCGCTCAGACACCCTGTCCTGATGAGAGGCTCTGATGCTAATCGCCTGCCTTTGATCCGTTTGCCTTTCAACTGCAACTATCGTCTTCTCCCTCGCCTCCCTCCAGGCTCTTCTCCGATGAAGCACTGCGCAGCTGCCGGGGCACATGATAGGAAGTGCCACATCCAAGCAGATCAGAAATCTCGAGCCTTGGCGAGGATTTTCTACAGGTAATTGAGGGTGTCTGCATTTTGCACAAGCAGAATCAGTACCGGTTTGTGCAGCTAAGCACACGGCTGCACCACTGCCTAGTCTGGACATGCAAATAGTCCTTGATGAGAGCAAGTGCTGCCTCTGGAGAGACAATACAGATCTGAGACCTCAATTTCAGCTTTGCCAGCCCCAGAAAACTGGGGTTTACTTTGCTAGCCCCAAAACAAGAAGTTCAGTCATTAGAAAGCAATGCCGACTTCTTGACATCAGTGACCTATTAGAGATGGGGCAGCTACATTCATGGCCCTTGTAGATCTTCCTTTTAATGCCACAGACTTCTGCGTGTACTTTCTGTATAGCAGGACTAGGAATGTTAGTATTTGCCAGCTGCTTTCGTCTTACTCAAAATAAGGATTAAATGAGATTTCCATGACAGGTTATCTTCATGGTCTGAGCGTGAATTTTATTTTGCTCTTTAGTTAGTAGGTTTTTAACTTTGTCACCGAGAGCCAGATGAGGCTGGATATCAAACTAAGAGCATTTAGGAGACATTATTCTGCACCAGAATCCAAACCTGACCCCAGACAGAGGCAGCTTTTTTTTCAAAGTTATTTCTGTGAACTTTTGAAATTCACAGCTGAAAAGCAGACCCACATCTGGCTTTGGATGCAGGGGTCCTGTAAAGCCTCAGAGCACCCAGGTCCCCCCCTAGCCAGGCCAGAGCAGTGCATTCCCAGGCAGGCTGCTTCTAGGAACAGCATTGGTGTATGAGCCTCTAAGTCATTAATGCTAATAGCAGTTGCATAATGCACAGCTGAAATGCGGCAGCACAGCAAGCTAGGAACAGATCGCAGCCATGTGCGGTACGACTGACACTCCAAGTGTCTAACTGAGCAGCTTTCCTCGCCATTACCGCTGAATTGGTCTTTCTCCCTAAGTGCTCTGAAGGGGGACAGGTTTCAAGGAATCCTGAAGTCATGTCACGAACTCCAGCATAATCCTCCATGCTTGGCTGTGGTCTGGAGGGAGGATGAGCTCACCGTGTCACTGTGCTTCCTGTGCAAAAGCTCAGGAGACCTCCAAAAGTGTCTTGGTCCCTTGCTGCACCTGCCAGGGAGCTCAAGCATCTAAGATGGCACGCTGTCCTTCAAACTGCAGGGAGTCCTGAGCTCTGAGATTCGAGGTGGGAGAGAGTGAAGGGAGGTCTAGGTCCAACGACATGACTAGAGGGAGTCCCCAAAGCCACGCAAGCAGTGAGCCAGCCACTGAGGTTAGGCAGCTGCTCGGCCACTCACTCACGCTAGCCCTGGCAACGAGCGCCAGCAGAACCAGGCTAACAAAATGGAAATCAAAACCTTCACGAAAAAAATGCTAACGCCTGGCGTGTTGCACACAAATGCAGAATGAATTTCTTTCATATTCTGCAGATTTGGTGTGTTCTCATGACTCAATGCAGCCGCCTCATCCCACTGGCTTGGTAAGAGAACATCAATGATGCCCTCTTCAAGGCCCTGATGCTCTTCTTTTGCCATAGCCTCATTTAAATGCTCCCGATTGTCCTTAAATAAACAAGCTTTGGACCACATTTTAAACCTAAGGCCAGCTGTGTCCTGGGACCACCAGATAACACCTGATGGGGCTCTGTATGTACAAGCCAGACTGAGCCCTTGGTTTCTACATTGCGTTGGATAGCAAACAGCTCTCTACTGCTGCTCCCTACCAGCAGAAGTGTGCAGGGTAATTCCCTCAGGAGATACCTCGAGGTGTCCTGACCCTTGAGCAGACAGGGCTCAAACTGACCCCTGTAATTTGGTGATTTGAAGAGTTTTCAGCTTTGTTTTCCTTTGAGTTGTAGTTACCTTGGCTGCTTCATCAGATCTCCTGGCTTCCCCTAATGTATTAGAAAAAAAGCTTAAAAAGGGAAGCCTTCAAGAAAAGGGGCAGAATTCTTCACTATGCTTTTGGAGCTATGTCCACGTACCTTCTGGCAGCCGTTCTCACTCTGGGCTTTGCTGCTCCAACAGCCAAGAAGTGCCACACTGCCAGTAAGGGTGGAGCTTCTCTGTGACCAGCTCTCACTCCGGGGAACGAGTTGTTCTCCCTGGAAAGTGAGCTGATTTGCTTGAGGTGAAAGCCAAAGCGCCAGCCAGCTTGTAAACAGCACTGATGACAAGCAAGGGAGATGTAGCCTTCAGACACTGATGTGGTGTAGGCAAAGCCAGAGGAGCTCCACGTGATGCAGCAGCCACACAGACAATAGACCTGGACGAAGAGGCTGCTCCTAACCCTGTGCCTGTTTGGGCCAGTCTGGGGGGCTCCCGGTGCTGCCGCGGTGCCTCGGAAGGACATGTGGCTCATTCTGCCCTCTGTCTCTGGCTGCAGAGTGCCCCGCAGCAGCCCTTGGCCTGGGACTCCCCCACACAGGTACCCAGGGCTGCACAGGTAGGCCGCTCCCCAGTCACCAACCTTTCCTGCATGCTGTGCCCCCTTGCTCACCAGGACACAGTGTTCTGCTCTAGATGCCAGGGTTTTGTCCAGAGCCACAGAAAATCATCTTTTACTGTGTCCAGGGTTGCTCCCTCCCGACAACTGCACCTGCTGCAGTGTCACTTCCATTTGGGAACGTGTCCTGCTTGTAGCTGAGGGAAATGAAGGATGGGGCTGACGGAGGAAGACAGAGGGCTGTGGGAGGATGAAGAGCACTGCTGCAGCTTTGAAACAATGGGAAATATTAAATAAACCCTAATTCCCTGCTGACACATGTAGGGACTATAAATAAACATGATAACTATGTAAACAGCAGGCAGCTCCTAGGAGCTGGATCACCTTCTGAAATAGCAGGCAGAGGAGTCTGCTACCCTACAGTAGAGGGACTGTGTTTGGCTAACTTATGCAATTCATTTAAATGCATACTGTACAGTAACATAACTTTTGGAAACCATATTGTTTGGCCCTCCTGAGAGATTCCCAGAAGTAATTCCTGCGAGGAGCACACACCCAAGCCAGTCAGAATTTCTGGAATGACATTCCAGTTGCTCAACCCCTGGTTATGCAGATAGAAGAGAAAACAGAGCGACGCCTTAGCCAGTATAATAGATAAGGGTGTGAGAATTCAACTCGCTGGCTAGCACATGAAAGTGTGAATGACCTCACCCCACGTCCAGGATTGCTCAAGCCATAGGAGATGGCAGTATCAATACACACATCTTCGCTTCTAGTCACAGGACAGCCCTCTTCTCGGTGTCGGCTTCTGCCCTCAGATCTTAACCTCAGAATGAAGAGAAAGAGTGATACTTGTTGAAGAATGCACTTGCAAAGTCATTCACATCTGCAAAATGACTGCAGAAAAGGATTAATGGAATTCCATCTTCTTCCATCTAGTGGAAGACCTTCCACCTCTTCAGATAAATTCACATGCAATTAGAGGGAGGTCAAAGTAACGGGCTCTCCGTTTTCTTCTTGAGGCTCCTCTCAGTCATAAAAAACCCAACTTCCTTCAACCTCTATTTATAAAGCAATAAACAAGTGCCATTTTTGCATCTGTGTCCTCAGTATCAATCAGGAGCAGGGCAGGAAATCTTATTTTGCATCCATAACTGGAAGAAAAGGTGTGTATCGACAGTAGCCAGCTACTTCACTGACTAGCAGATTTTGGCAGTTGTAGCCCACACTCCTGGGTTAGGTAGGAGGGGTGAGGGGACTGCTGGTTGTGAACTCCTCTCTGTCCCAGCTGAGGTGCAGAGACCATTTTGCAAGAGTGAGATGCACTGAATAGATGGTGGGTAGAAGCTGGGGATAGGTGGGTGAAGGGGGCACCTAAATCCTCCTGCCAGTGACACCTGGGGAAGTTCTGGAAGAAGTTATGAAGCCAAGCAGTCTGGCTTTAAAACAACATGCCCAGCACATGTCCTGAAAAAGCCTGAGGTGAAATCAAGACCACAGTTAAATGGTTGCTGGGCGGGCGTTCCCATTTCAAGCCAATGTTTTCCCCTGAGCAGCAGTCAGTGCACCTTGTGTTACAACTGGGTTCCTAACCTGGCTACAACATCCATTAAAGTGGTTAATCAAACCCTGTAAAGGCAGCTTTGGTAAACAAAGACTTGTGAGCATGAGTAGGCAGGGTTAGATGAGAAAAAGGCGGCAAGCGGTGCCTCTCCCATAGGAAGGCAACGTGCTTGAGACAGATGCTACTCCCTGTCCCAAAAGCCCTGGGGAGCCACCTTGCAACTCCTGGGTTTTTTATTAGCAATGAATCAAATCCTGATCCAGGAATTTCAATCCTGATCCAGGAATTTCCCAGGGCACATATTTTTACACTGACTTCTCTGTGTTCCAAGGAAGAGACAGTAAAGGTGATAAATTAGGAAAGCAGTCTTCTGCACCTCTTTCCTTTGTGTTCTTTTCCTTATTTGTCTTTTTAGCTTTTCTAACAGCTCCATGATAACTGACCCACACAGAATGTGTGGGAGCCTCCTGTGACATGAGACGTGAGGTTCTATTAGAACACATCTGGCTGTCTCCAAACTGTGAGAGAAGGACCAAATCCTCGGACATAGTAAGACCCTTAATTCCTGCTGGAAGGAAAGGATCTTAAAAAAAAAAAAAAAAAAAAAAAAAAGAGTATTTGGACCCATCTAATGCCCTCATCCTAAATACATCTGTAACTTGTGGCACAGAATCGCTCAGGGTGGAAGAGACCTTCAAGATCATCGAGTCCAACCTGGCACATGCCAAGCCTCTTGGTTTCTCACTAAATTCAGCACGGTTCAGACTGGTCGGGTATAGACTAGCAAGTGGTTCTCTGGAATCGCCGGCTGCAAGCCCCAGGGAGACGACACACGCACAGTTCCCTCTGCCCAGCCTGCCCTGCAGTATTATAGAGGATGTCAAGCCAAGCACTCAAAACTCATAAAGGAAGATGTGAGATACCGAACAGTCGAGGAAACCCCCTTGACCAGGACTACAGAACTCACCCGTAGCCTTGTAAGGCTTGTTAACCAGCTCTCTGCCCAGAAGGCAGAGCATGGGACAAGCGACAAGGGTATGTGTTTTATCAGGCAAAAGTATTCCACTGAGAACAGAAGTACTAAAAATTCCTTTGATTTAAAATTGAGTAAAAGGTATGAAGTCAGTAAAAAGATTTGGGTTTTACCCCAAGGCATTGCTCTGCTTATTAGCTGAGTGACTGGGCAAGGGAAGCTCCCCTTCAGTATCGTTCTGGTTATATATGCTTTCTGGGAACGGCAAGGGTTTCTAGGCCAATAAATATTTATCTGCATGACCGATGTGCTCTCCCTCCTGCTCACCTGCACTGCTAACGTACTTTCCCTGGGAGATGGAATGTTTGCTATACCAAAATAGCAACTAAATGAATGAAAGTTCAAGTAGAGCTATAAATAGAAAAGGCACCAGGTTTTCACGGTGCGCATATAAGCTACTTCACACCCATTTCCTTTTGTCTGCCATTAACTCTGAGATCTGAAGTGAAATAACCTTTCTAC
This sequence comes from Megaceryle torquata, assembly GCA_024611175.1. Lineage (NCBI taxonomy): Eukaryota > Metazoa > Chordata > Aves > Coraciiformes > Cerylidae > Megaceryle > Megaceryle torquata. Next base: position 39,320 of record JANIJG010025194.1, on the reverse strand, counting down.
ACTTTGGAAGAACAAACAGCAAAACAATAACGAGACCAAACTGTTACGAGGAAGTCACCGAAGCGCTGTGTAGAAAAGATGGATGGACAATTACACATTTAGATGCAGTGCTGTGCCCCACAGCCGGAGTTGCCAAATAGTAATACCCGGGTTAAATTTTAGCACAACTTACGTGAGAATCTAGGGATGGCTGAATGAAAATGCCTTGGGTGGAATTTCACTCTGCCGGTTCTCCTCCTGCGTGATGCGAAGCAGAGCCAACTGCTGGGTCTGTGGGTAATGCACAGCAGCACCTCCTGGTGGAAACCAGCTTCCAGGGCTGTGGGCAGCAAAACAGGGAGAAAAAAGTATGATGAGAAGTAAAATAAGAAAGAGGTACTAGAAAAACAAAACAAAACAAAACATTTTTTTAAAGGACAAAACCCACTTGCTTTTCATACCCAAGACAGAGCACACCGGCACTATCCCAGCATTGCCTTCCCATTCCCTTTCCTTGTGCCACAAGGTGTGTTGAGGACAACCGAGGGTGGAAGGGAGAGGTTTACAAAGGCAAATGGGGTGGGAAGGTGCTCTAGGAGGCAATCTCTGCTGCAAGACTCAGTCCTCCTTAACAAAGCTCGCAAACCCTCACAGGACACTGCTTTGGCACGGGGCTTGGAGGAGTCTCCCATGCTGTGATTCTGTGACACTGCATTTTCCCTGGACTGGCGCTGTCTCGCAGTGCTCTCGTGGAAGGTTGTTAGTATGCAAGAATTGACACTGAGATAAAAAACAAATACACCTGGAAGAAAGTAGCTGAGTCAGGGTAGATTAGATTAGGTGGCAATTTGCTATTTTTAGGTTTAGCTGTTGGAAATGGAGACCAAACAAAATCTCACTGAAGCGAAACTCCTTGTAGGCTCATAAAAATGTAACGAGTTCCCAGGTTGGGTTTATTACTGTTACAACGTGTGATAGGAGATCTGTGTGTATAAGGGGATGCCCTTTCCTCTGTTTATGGAGGCTCTTTGGCGGTTGGCATGTGGAACTCTTGGCCTGTTGGGAGTTTCAGGCTCTTTCTAGGTGCAAATGTGACAATGAGTAATAGAAGAAAGTCTCACATGTTTCAATGCGTCTCATCTGATGAGAACTCCAGACCATTCCTGCACAGCTGTCTGAACAGAGCTCCTACCTGATCCTTATCGCTTCACTCCTAGCGACAGAAGGGGATGGACTTGTTCTTTTTTTTGAGGAAACTAAATGGAAATGCTGACAGAACAATTTCCTGCCTTTTATCCTGAGCAACTGGACAGGGCAGATATTTGCTCTATCATCTCGTTTACCTCAGCATGCATTGCACTGGGGGCTGGGTGGAGAGGTGGCTGCAGCTCACGCGCACAGAACGGGTCGCTCCCGCAATCCCCTGTGGAATCATTACTCGTTAACCCTGGGATTAGATTTACCGAGTCAGGTGGTCACTGCCAGTCTGCTTTCTCTCTCGTCCACCCCAAAACACCCCCAAAGGGAAGCAGCCCGGATGAGAAAGGAACTCTGGTTGTTTATAAAAGCACTGCAGTGCAAAGCTGCTCATCCCAGGACTTGCATGACCATACGCAGCGTGAGCAAAGCAATAATTCTTCTGGGAAGATGCTGCTGTACATGAAAGCATCTGCCCGCAGCTAGATTCCATCAAAGCGCAGATCCGCAGATTGATTTTCCCAGTATGGCATCTTCCATCTGCCAAGCACTCAAAGGTTCTTCCGTTAGCCCCGCTGTCGCTCGCGGTTCAAGCACCGTGACGGAAGAGCTCACGCAAAGGCCCCACAGACACGGCCCCGTAAGCAGCACGGCAGGTCCCCGGGTAGGGTGGCAGCAGCAGCAGAGCCGTGGCAGCAGGGGAGAGGGGGGCTCACGGGGAGCGCTGTGAGCACAGAGAGCGTGAGCAGCGATGGCCAGTGCTGGCAACAGCATTTCTCCATCTGCCTTGTAATGGAAGCCCCCCTCATCTTCTGGGGATGACGGCCGAGAATCGGCTTGTGCCAGCATGGCTCACATGAGCAAACGGTCCCCGGAAGGCTGGGCCTGCTGTCAGTGCAGGCATTCACGTACCATTTCCCTCTCCCCACCCGGGTCCTCTGCAGGCATCGGCACGCTTTTATGCATTTTTGTTTTATTTGCGATGATGTCACAGGTGACCTTTTGATGACTTATGACCCAGAACTGGCTTAAGTACCACTGGCTCGTGAAACAATGGAGGGAGAAGAAAGTCAGGTAGAAAGCTGGAATAACATTAATTAAATAAACTCAGCAACCAAAAAAGACAGAAGTGGCACTTAATCTCCACAGTGACCTGCCACGGGCATTCTGGGAGGAGCCAGTGCACAAGGGAGGCTTTACTGAAGAGATTTGGACACAGCAGAATATGTTCCCTAGGGCTGAGCACCTGAAGCCTGAAGAGCCACATCAAACATTTTTGGGGCACAGCGCACAGCATGGCAATTTGCTGGGGACTGGGCTCTGCCACAGGATATGCTAATACCGCACAAGAGGTCTGAAAACATCCTGGAAGCAACCACACAAATTTGCATATCCTTTGTCAGAAATGAGATTTTATTAGGTGGCCCGAACCATTTATTTAGCACAAGTATGTTTTTATGTCCTCAGCCTATTAGAAAGCTCTATTAGACCATTAAGTTGTTGAAATATAGCCTCTTACTTGTCAGAGGGAAGCTATTCCTGAGCCATTCCCTGCGCTTTTAATTGATGGAAGACGAATATGTTGCTCCCCAAGAGCATTTCCTACTGATTCACTTCTTCATCATCTGATTTACAGGTCTGATCTTGACTTTTCACCACACCCAGATCTCCTATTGACTTCAAGGAACAGGGCTCTGTGGGGGCAGTGTGAAAGTCGCCCAATAAAGGTTTTCAAGAGGAAGCTGCTGAATTCATCAGCCCCAGAATTTACATAGATCTAAAAGATGCTAACAAGTTCGCTATGGCAAGTACGACGAGCTGTGGCAACTGAAGCAGCACCACGTCCCGAAGAAGGACCATGCAGAACGGCCTGCATTCGAGCAGTGACAATCAGAGTGCAGCACGTCCAACTGCAGGCACTGTTTGCTCCGGGGTGGACCCCCCTCCAGCAGCCCCAGGATGCGCAGGGGCTTTAATACGCGTTAGTCATGGCTTACGAGGGACTGTGACAGGTACAGACGCACTGACATTTCCTACTGCCTGCTCCAAAATGCTACCAGAAGCCATCATCTGGTAGCACGATACAATGCAGTGCAGAGGACCACAGGCGATGCTGCAGCAGGGGAAAGCCTGACTCAGCCTCCCCTCCTCCAGGCCGTCTCTGAAGCGGTCTTGGAGAGACACCAGGACACGGAGAGGCTCTGCCAGCTGCACCCTCAGTACATGGTACAGCCACAGCAGAGTGGTCTTGTGTCTGGATAAACGTCCTCATGCTGCAGTGTATTAATTATAAACGCTACTTCTGTAAGACCTGGTGGGGAAGAAAGCTTTTCCTTTTGCCAAGGAGAAATGATAGCTGTGAACGGCATCATTTGTATAAACGATTGTGCTTGTACCCACGGTTCATCTGCCAAGTTCTCTTGTTTGGGAGGAGCCTGTGTGCGTTTTGATGTGTAAAGTAGGATAATGGATTATCATTATTAAAGGGCTTACAAATTGGGCAGGCAAGCCCCAGGTGAGAGGTCACTCTGACTGTACAAAAGTGGAGGTTTGAGCTGAGAGAGGAAGCTGGGGTTTGACTGAGAGGACAGGGAAAAAGTGTTTGCTCTGCAGGATGGCGGGTCCGTCCATCCGTCTGAACAGAAATGAGCTCACAGGCTCTTTTTCTGTTGTTCTGAGTTTCTCGGTCTGCCCATTTGTAGAGTTTGTTGAGGGGGTGAGATAACAACAGAACTGATTCCACCCCACACCTTTAATAAATCTGGCTGCCGCAGATTGGAAGTGCAAACAGGCTCTTCATCTTGTGGGGCTGGGAAGGAGTAAGGAGTAGGAGGAAAGCTGTCTGGATGAGTAGGAAAGTTCCAGCTGTCCTTCCCAGAGGGGGAAATTCTGGGAAGGAGATGGAGATGGAGCCACGGTTTCATTTATTCCAGAGAAGGAGCCCCAGACAGACTGATGGCTGCCCTGGTTATGTGGCTGAAGGGTCAATGATACTTGTTTGAGGTAAGTCAAGTGTTGCAGCTTAAAGGGGTGCTGGGTCACAAGGAGAAAATACATCACTACTGACAGAGAAGACAGCAGAGCTGAGGACTGAGGCACCGTGTAATGGGATGTCTGCCTACCAGCTCAGAGCCTACTGCTGCTGCCCCTGATCTCACAGCAATACTGTCATGGGCTGCAGAGGTGACAAACACACACTTCAACCACAAAAGAGAAGTCCTGTGAAACTGCACTGGAAAGAGGAATCAACACCTTGGGTTTCCCAGAAGGCTGCAGAGGGGCCCAGTCCTGCACTTCCTAGAAAACAATCTGTATCATCACCAGCTATGGTGACAGAGCTCTCCATCTTCCCGTTTTACAAGCTGCAACCCCTGCCATTATATATATTGATATATGTCTATCCACTTCAGTTCCAAGCGCAGAAACACAGCGTAAGTCGCGACTGGAGACTCCTGCCTGTGCCTGTCCCCTTTGCACGCCTGGTAACCAGGAACAGCCCCCCTTTATCCCCAAGCACCACTGCAGGCTGTGATTACTGACTTGCAGGAGGCATTTGCACCAGGGCAGTCTAATAGAAACCTGCTGGGGGAAGGAGAAGAAGCCCTTTGGAGGAAAGGAGCTGCTCCTTTTTCTCTTAGCTCTCCTTAGCCCAAAAAGAATTAATCTCATTTGAAGTAAAGGCAATTCTTACAGTGAAAGCAGCACAGCTCGGGCTGTTTCAGAGGACACCACCACTCTGAAAAGTGCATCTCACAGACACTCCAGGCTCTTGGGAGAAAAGGTGGTTCTGACAATTTACTTAAGCTTATCTAAGGTAGTTTTCTACTCCTGGAAGTAAAGGCTGCAGGAGCAGATTTCAGCTAGCCCTGTGCCACTTTGCCAGCTCGTAAGACTGAGTCAAGCCTACATCCTTCACCCTCCTCAGCCACAACTAAAGGAGATGTTGACAGCAGAAGTCTAAAGGACAGTGTGAGACTATAGTTCAAGGTTCTGTCTCCTCTCATACCCAAGCAAAGATTACAAATCTTTGACAAACCTTTGTTTAATGACTCCCCGGGTGAAAACACACTGCGGCCATTATCCCTCTCAGCGCACCGTGTGAGGGCCTCTCCCTCCCTGTCAGGACAAAGAGAAATACCTGTTCTTGCCGCCTCAACACCCTACATGTGCCGAGCGTGGCAACATGTGGCACCACTGAAGCCTTGGCTCCCCTTTTGGCTGCACCAAACAGAAGAGCTAGAGGTGACATGGTGGAAGGGGGACCACAACCTGGGAGGTCGGCAGCTCCATCACTCTGAGAGACAGCTCTGGGAGAAATTAATCACTTGAGACCAAAAACCAGCAGAACAGGACTTGAAGCAGTACTTTATCTCAGGCACATGAGTCGACCAACGGGCTCTAAGTTGGAGCTTTTTCTCTCTCCCTCGGACACTTTGCTGAAGCTGCCCTTCAGCGTTAGGGGTTTCATGGCATATTTCACCTTTCTGACTCCACAGCCCAACAGAGCTGTCAGGAGCTAAACTGCTGCTGCAGCCAGCACTGTCCTTGCTTGCCAGAAGAAAAGAACAAGCTGCCCCTCTTACAAATGTGGCACTCTCAGAGCAGTATCTTCTGATCTAACTGTTCCTCCCCACTCGTATCAAGAAGCTGAGCTGCAGGTAAGAATTCAGATGTGTGTGGCCCTGGTTTGAGGGAACTTGGCGCAGCTGCCACCCTAGGGCGTGACCCCGAGCCTCTCTCAGATCTTACAAAGAGCTGATGAAACCAAAGTAGAAGCACTTCAATGGGAGAATAAGAGATGCAGAAGCGGCTTCCTCTGGGTTAACAGCCTGCTCATCAACGTGTTCTCAGCATGCATGAGAGGCAGATCAAGCCTTAGTCTACATGTCACTAAGAACATTCTCCCTAAGGCTGCCCGGCACTCCTTGCAGCTACCGGCTGCCGTTCCCTCTCGGCTGTACCAACATACCTGTTAGTGCAATGGAGACCAGTTATCCTAGAATGAAGAAGTGACATGAACTGCTTTGCAGGCACCAGAAGCAGTGTGCTGGCAGAAGTACAGGCCACCAATACTGCTGGTGGCAAAGGTCTTTAGATGTACAGAACCCACCTTTTTCAGGACCAGCCAAACTGAGCTGACAGACCTTTTGACGAGTGTCTAGGGCTTTCCCCAGCCTGACCCTCTCCTTCCCCTCTGGGACAAGTCACAGCACCACTATGCAAAGGTGCGGAAGTGCGAATACTTGAGGAGTGGCTCAGCGGTTCGAGACAAGCACTCTCATCCACCACACTCGCTCCTGAGCTGCACTGACTGCCAAGCAGCAGGATTCACCCCAGAGATGGTTAGGTCATAAATCTGTCCAAATAGGGCCATTATAAAGGAAGTAGGAAGCTCCTTTTATTTGGGTACCTTTGGAAACAGCAAGTCTGTACAACCCTTGCCTGGCTGTGTTTTGTGCACACATTATGAAACAGCCTCATTACACACACAGGTAATATTTTAGTTCTGCCTCCTTTCCTGCACAGGACAGAGCCTGCTCTCAGGATGAATCAGAGGAGAGGACTATTGTCTGCAGCATCCCAGCTTCAACATCTGCTGAATTTTGACAATAACATGTAAGTGAAGTGAAGCAGGGAACTGTAGAAAGAGAAAGGATTATGGCAGCCAATTACTGCCCCGAGGACTTGGCAACTATCCTGCCCCTGCTGAGCAAAGTAACGAACGGGAATTTTTCAGGGTTGCTCACTGAGGACGTGTGCACGCACCCCTTGGCTGGATCCTCAGCTGCACAGCTCGGGCTGTCCTGCAGGAACACAGGAAACTCAGTCACCCAAAGGAAAGAATGTTCTTTAGTAGAGCTCAGTGTTTACCAGCCTCAGTTTAGTCTGTATGAGGACGAACATCTCTGGGTTTTCCAGCAAAAGATTTGTGAAATACATCACAGGGCTGAAGGGCACAGGGAAGCTCAAGAAGAATACAGCTGGTTTGGTCTGCAAGGTACAGTTTGAAGCGTGGATGGCAGCAAGGCCTGAAGATACGCTCGCAGGCAAAATGAGAGATCCTACCCCAAAGGCTGGTGCACGGCACCTTGCTTCTGCTGCAGTTGCGTCTCTCACTAGAGAATGAGAATCTGCTTCCAGGCTCTGGCACAGGGGTCTGTAAAACCCACCCATGCTTTAATCCAGCATTTTCCCACCAGGAGATCTCAAAGCTCCCTGCAAAGCAGATGCCTGTTATCCCCACCATACTCAGCTGGAAACAAGGGCACAGGGAGGTGAAAGTCAACTAACACAATGCAAAATTGGCATCCAGTACATCTGGAGGGTCTCACTGTATTCCAGCCCCTGAGCACTGGTGCCCTCACTGGTGGCTGCAGCCCCTGCTTGCTTTGCCATTTCACCCCACAGTGACTGTTCCCACGGCCTCTCAGCTCCGTTGCTCCCACTGACTTCTGTCTGTGCTCAGTTCCACCAGGCCTCTCCAGGAGAGCCCACTTCTCCAGGGCTGGCTGTTCCCAGATAAAGTAACGAGGAAATGTTCTGCCTCCAGAATTCCTGTTCTGGGCAATCCACTCTTGCACAGAGACAGTGTGGGGAAGGTATCTGGGAAGACAATAATCTTTTTCAGGCAGGTCTCTGAGCCCAAGCAGAGTCATGGAAGCATCACAGAGGTACGCGACAGCCAGAACCATCAGCAATTTAGGTCGCTACATGAGCTGAGGAAGGGAGTGGTTTATTTAGCTGTAGCTATAGTGACAGTAGCCTGTAACTGCACACATTTCCGTTCCGGAGCATTCGTGGGGTAATGTAAATTTCCTTGATGCCACAGGCCTGTTAAAAGGCACTACAGTTATTTAGTGCATTAGTGACACAGTGCTCTTTGGCATGGCAGGCCCAGTGCGGGCCAGCGCGCACAATGAGTGTCACCACAGGTTTCTGGGAGGAAGGACTCCTTCTGCTCGCCTACTTGGGAAGGGAATTAGGTAAGAGGTGCTTGACTCTTCAGTTGCCTAAGCACAAGGAGACCTACATTCTCAACACACTGAAACAGTCAGTCCCGAGAGGGACTGTGCAAGAGCCCTGGATAGTTAAGGGTGAACCACCCGGTGCCTACAGGGCAGAAGTACCAAGCTAAGCTTCTGCTTTAAATCTTTTTTTAATTGGGGGATCTTGAGCTAGAATTACCTGAAGCCTTAAAACAGGCAAAAAAATGACCAGCCTGGTTTGTGGCTTCTGCCTTTGCTCCCTGCGTGTCTCAACTTGCTGTGGCATTCTGCTGAGGTAAACTGCAAGAGCACGGGGGTGAAGGATACGGTAAGTTGAATATAACGACTTTATTACATTAATGATACATCCAGGCAACGAAATGGTGCAAGTGGTTCGTACTTTTCAGTATCTTTAAAGGAGAACAACTTGAGCAGGTGCAAGAGAGTGGGCGTAGTCTTTGCCCCACTGATGTCAGTGGGAACGCCCAGTGCCTTTTGAAGCGGCTCCGATGTGGAAATGCTCCTCTGCTCCCCTCCTGGAAGTGTGTGAATTCTCAAGAATCTGAGCTGCCTTTTAGCTGCAGAGGTGACTGATTTACACAAAACCGGATAGCAAGAACTTCCTGAGATGACCCTGTTTTGTGAGGAGATTCTAATCTCATGACAAGTTTGTCTAGCCAGATAATGACAGTAATTAGCCAGGAGGCAAGAAGGTGGATCTAGGTATTCTACTTCATGAGTAAGAAGGATGTTTTATGCCAGTGGAATTAGGAGGAGGATGGAAACTGCTAATATGCTTCAAAACGGAGCTGGAACAAACAGCACAGCACAGAGAAGAAATCCCCAACCTGCTCTCCTCCCAGAGTGGAGAGGCTCAGAAAGAAAGAGGTCCTCTTCCAGAATAAGCCAGTGCTAAGCCAGAACCAGCATTTAACAGCAGCAGCATCACCCTTATCGTTCTTCCTGCTAAGCAACCCGGTTTGTCTGAAATGTGGAGTGGGGGCCAAAGGGGACTAGTGAAAAAAATAAATGTCAGCATTTCAGATATTCAAATGGAACCTGCAGTGAATGAATGAGAAAATAGAAGAGGCACGCTCTCGGTGAAGACCACACTCATTCTAGGATACGATAAGCTGAAAAACACCCTTGCAGTTACAGTGCAGCTCAGTAGGGACATGCCTGCTGCAGCACTAGCAGATTATCACCTGTCCTTATCTCTTGTCGTTTCCAGTCAAGTATTTGCAAAATGCTTACATACTGGGTAGATAAGAACCCACAGGAGTGGAGAGAATGATTAGTTCAAAAGTGCAAAGATTTCTTTACCAGGGAAAAAAAGATCTTTATGAACCAAAGGTGAGATGTTCCTGGCCAGCAGGTAGCTCTGGTGGTATCAAGTGATGCAGTTTTGTCTTTCTGGGGTGCTGCCAGACACCCTGAAATGATAGTGTGGAGAGGAATGCCAGATTTCCCCCTTTCATCATAATGGTTACTTTGAAGCCTAATTACAGCCATTTAAACGCCAGCCCATTAGCCATGCTACTGCTGATGATCACTGCACTGAAATGCACAGCCTGACGGGGAAGTTCTCTGCGGGAGCTGGCTGGGTGGCTCAGGCATTACAATGGAGGTTGGAAAGGCCATGGAGCAGTCAGCGGTGGGCATCCTGGGCCTGGTGGCCTCTCCTGTGCCCGCTCTAGTGCTGTGTGAAGGACAGGAACGCCATGGGACATGCTGCACTCTTCACATGCCACAAAGGCTAGCACTAGGCAGGTACACCGGAGAGCCTGGCCACTTCGCCTCAGAAAATCTGCCAGGATTGCTCAGGACTCTGCCAAAAGATGACTACAACAGCAAATATAAGCAAGAGGCAGCACGTCACCCATGGCTCCTCCGGAACAGCGAGTGCCAGGAGCCACTGCTGAGCCCTAGCTGCTGCAGTACTCTCTGCAGACCGGTCCCCACCACCTCTAGCAGCAGTGACAAATACAAGGCCTGGTCTCATTTGGTGCTGCTTTTCTGTTTCAAGACTTGTCCTCTCTGTTATGTTTCCTATTTCTGTCTCTTTGCACTCCAAAAAGCAGTCAGCGAGGCTCAAATCTGAAAACCTTAAATCTTAAAACCTTAAAATCTTAAATCTTAAACCACTTTACTTTCTCCCAAGAGAACTTTAACTGGTAAGCCATCTCTAAAATAAAGGCCTAGCAGAATGGTGAGGAAGGAACAGAGAGCTGAGAACGCTGACTCTTTTACAATCTCACCTTCTACCATGAGTTACACCAACTCATTTCTGCATGGTTCCTAATGCTGCTTCTCACAGGTGGGCCACCCAGCGCAAGCCAGATACGCACCCGGTATAACTGGAATGGCTGTGTCTACTCAGTGTCTTAGGGGGATATTCATGAGCCGAAGATCTGACACTACTGAAGTTCCCGTGCATCTGGTCACATTGTAAGGTAGGTGAAACCAGCACGGCTTTACTTTAGCTTGTTTGGTTGTAAACTGTGGCAGTTCAGCTGCTTCATGACCAACCGAGACACCCCTGCAGCGGAGGCGGCATCCTCTGAGGGCTGGAGCGGAGAGCTCGGGCAGGAATAACAACAGCTGTCCCAATACAAAGTGTTCCCACTTGTGAATCAAAGCCCTTACTGAGATTGTGTCATGTCCAGACACGTTTGATCCTTACTCCTGCAGACACAATCCGAAGGCCAGGATCTGTCCTTTCCCCAGTACATCTTTCCCCCTCTGCCCCCTTCTGTGGTGGTAGAGGTACACAACCCGAAACATGCACTTGCTGAAAGGCTGGAAATGGGAAGTTCTGTTTCCTTTGCACATTCCCTGTTTCTGATGAAAAGTAGGAAATATAAATCACAGCCTTTTATTTCAAATTTGGCCTAAAAAAACCTGCCTTCGAGGTAACGTCAAATAACAGACTTCACACTGCTCGGAATCAGGCTGATGATATTCAGCGAGAAGTACAAGTCAGAAGCTCAGTTCTGGGAGAGCTTCATTTCGTTCCATTTCCCCATTCAAATCTCATCTTGGAGAAAAGCCACAAAAAAAAAAAACAACAAACCAAACCAAAACCAAAAACCAAAAAAAGCAGCATCAGCAAGACAAGAAATAATAGATATTTTACACAAGGTTTACCTTGAAAATGCATCTTTCCTTTTCATCTTCTAAGTGCTGGGGAAAAGCCCTTAACTGAAATACTTTTACGGAAAGGTAGGCAACTTTTTTTTTCAAATTACCATTTTCCCTTCTTTTGATTTCTTCCTCTTACGTGATTTGGCCTTGTTTCTAATCTTTTATGGTCTCCTACTATTTCCATCTAGGAACACTTCTGGTTATACTGGAAATTCAGACAAAGACATCCAGTAATCCAGAAAAAGTGTCAAGTGAGTTTATGTTTTGAATCTGAAAGAACAGAAGCAACTTTGAACTATTCAGTGGAGCTAAAATGAGCCTTCTGACAAAGTCCTTTGGCCCTATGCCACCTGTACACTTACAAGTTTTCCTGAAAAAAGATGGGTTTTTTTTGTTACAGGTGTTATCTTTTTTACTGAAGTTACTGTGAAGAAAATGGTGTCTCATTTATTTAACTTATCCACGGACACAGAGAGATAAAGAAAGGATCCTTCAGTTTCCACATCTAATGGGAGGAACACAGACTACATTGACTTACTGGAGAAATTAAAGGCTACAAGCTTGCGAGCGCTGACCACCTACATCCCTCCTCATCCACACTGGGATCACAGGAGAAGTTTTAGTGCGCTCTGGCCTTGAGATAGGGCAGGGGAGAAGCTGTGCACAAGCAGCATCTGAGTATAAAGGAGTCTGTTATTCTTACAGGAGGATGGGGCAACCTCCTGCCGCTTTGTGAGTGGTGGACTGCTCCTGCCACCTGAAGTGGAACCTCTGCTTCAATCCTTGCAGATAAAGACCTGATGTTTGTGCAGTGATGACTAATTTGGCTTGACACAAAAACTTAATGAAATTACTCCATTCAAAACAAAGTACTTCATGTTGCTTCTCTTTAGTTTCCAATTCCTGACTGTAACTGTGTTTCATATTTCTTTCAGAATCTGCAGTGTTGAAGAAAGGGAAGAAGCCTAGAGACCTGATCACGTGCTGTCATGGTAACAGGCATGAACAACTTCATGATCTTGAGATGAGAAACCGGTCTGCAATGGGATCTGAACCTCCTCTTGCTCAGAGCTGCAAACTATCAGCAAGCTCACCCAATAAAACCAGCCTCTTATTCTACATGAACAGCCATATTCTGGCTATTCTACTCACATGCAAGGCGTGTCTGTCCCGTCAGCTGGTCTGTCCATGCGGTGGTCACAACTGCTCTACGCAGACATGGGCACGGTTCCACGCAGTCTCCTCGGCTGGGAAGGCAGGCTGCAGACGTCGTCGTCCCGGAGCTCAGCGTCGCCTTGTCCCCTCTTTCTTGGTCGCGACAGCCGTTTTGGGAAACAGGTCTGCAGCATGGCTTTGTGAACTGAAAAAGAGGGACATCTGATTGAATCTCAAGGGATGGGACTACACAAGTTCTGTCTAACTACTAACAGCACCGGGGATCAGCAGCTCCTAAAGATGAAATTGTGTTTATGTATGGCTGCGCTATTCTAAAGAACAGAGCAGTAGTTCTTCCTGATCTGCCCCCTCTAATCCCTCTGAGCATAACACAGGTAAGAAAAAAACGTGCCTCCTCTCCAAACCAGCTCAGGAATTTCGATCTGATTTGGCTTTTCAAAACTGAACAAACATATAAGTGAAAACCTGTTTTGGAAGGTAAACGCAAACGTCCCTGTCCAGCAGGCTGAAGTAGAATGATTCCCATGACTTAAGTACAACAGTGTCACAATCACCATGTAATTGCAGGAAGGTTTGGACCCAGTGAAAGAGCATTTCCTGAGGTTAACTCCAAACAAGTTGTTCTCCGAGCAGTGGAATTAATGAGTCCTAGTTCACTGGGGACCTCTGTCCTTTGCCCCTTAATCTCCCCACCACAAAAACCTCTACCCCTCTGTCAAATGTAGATGAAATTAGTCAATGCCTTCCAAAGTTATTAAGAGGAGCCTGACAAATGATGAGACAGATAATGTCCTTGTGCAGGCTTGCCTCCTCCAGAACCCAAGCTGAAAATGACCCACACAGCTTCTGCCCAGCCCAGCAATTACCATCGCTCACAGTAAATAGCAACACAATATAAACAACGTAAATTCATTTGTATGCAAATATTCCATTGGTGTTTTGTGCACAAGTATAATGTGAGGTGTTGGCGCTATAATAATTCTGATTGATTTTAATACCTATTCCTTTTAGTGATACAGGATCTACTAATGTGAAGATCTGCGATGTTAAATGCAGTAAAGGAGATTATGGGCAAAGAGGAAACAGTGTCACAAGTTTTAGAATTAAATAACAGAAGAGTTCCCGTGTCTGGCCATCTGTACAAACCACAGCGAAACTCCTGTCACAAGCAGCAAGTGGGTCTTCCCTTGTCTCCCTGCACGACCAGCTAAGTGAGGAGGCCATGGTAATCCCACCCATAAATCGTTCCCTCAGTGAAACTCCAAACTAAAAAAAAAAACAACACCCAGAATGAGTTTTTCCCTGAAGAAAGTGCCCAACTTGGCCTTTTAAAATGAAACTATTAATCCCGATTTACACACTGCTATGGAAATCATCATCACAAACAGAGAATCATGACTTCAAGAAAGGAATATGTATGGCCATCAGTCTGTCCATTTCTGTAATCATTACACAAGCACCTTTCTCATTTATATAAATTTCTTTCACATTTCTTCAACAGTTTCAGAGTTCTGGACCAAGTTTCTACTGCTGAAGTTGCTGAATGGTCCATTTATCGTGAAGGTTGATTTAAAAGCACATTCCTCACTCCAAGCTCCCCAGCAAAGGAGAAAGTCCCCTTCTGTGTATACTCCATTCTGATGGCTCCAGTAAAGGCCTGCCAGAACGAACTGATTACTCGAACATCTCACAGCGCTCAGATGGGAATAGCCCCGAGTGCTCAAGAGGATGAAAGCAAACAAAGAGTAAGGTTTACCAAAAGAAAGAGCCCACAGTGAGGGACGTTGATGTGGACAGTCTTCCCCTGTGCCTGTGTGTACAGAGGGGCAGTCTTTCCCATGCAAGTGAGCAAAAAAGGCGGCTCTAAGGGTAAGAAATTCAGCTACAGCCCAGAAAGCAACACTTCAGTAACAGCCTCCTCAGCAGGCGGGCATTAGGAACACCGGGCCTGTTGCTCTAGCATCTACGTCTCTCTCCGCTCTCATCCTCTTCCTTTTCCAGGAAAGAGCTTACAGGACAGAGGTTATTCAACTTATTTCACAGATGGGGAAACCGAGGCAGCAGACAAGGAAGTCAAAAAGGAGCATGCTGCCCTGAGTAGCAGTGCTTGTGCCAGCCACTGGGCCTGGCAGTTTCATTTCCTCTCCTCCAGAAGGGTTTTGTGCATGGAAAATCAGGAGCAGGAACAAGAAGCACTCCTCCAAGTCGCAAAGACACACAGCCAAAGAGACCTGGCAGTCTATGGAAGAAGCCTAACAAAGTTAATGAAGCCAGCTACATCTGTGATCTTTATCTGAGTCCCTCTGATCTCCCCACAGAGCTGCAGGGCCAAGACAGCCCTGTCTGCGGGGATGCTGCGGGCGAGCCCCCGTCTGCCAGCCCGCGGAGGGCAGGGAGCAGGAAAGCAGGCAGGCAGGTATCGCACCCTGCCACAGCGGCCGGGCCTCGCTCCCTGCTTCTGAGCAAACGGGAGAGCCCAAGGCAAACACGCTGGACCTGCAGTCATTCCACATGGAAATGGCAGTGTCACCAGCTCACACGCTGACACCAAGGCAGGAGGGCTGTGAAGTTCAGCTTCTCTCCATTTCCCTTAGTACCTTTTGTTCAAAAATTCTCAGCAGTCATAAACTCAAAAGCCTAAAGCTTCCTGCAGTCACTACTGCAAAAGCAGTTTCTGTGGATTCACGAGATTCCTTTTTTCCAAGGCGAACAGGAGCTGATTAGTTCAGAAAAAGCAAACAGAATTTGGTCCCTTCTGAACTTTTACCGAACAGAACTAAACAGGCCACTGGATTTCCCTGATGGGCTTCATTTTAATTGAGTAACAGATCAGGTTCTCATTCCCCTCTTTGAACTTCATCAGCTGTAATACAGCCTTGAGGGCAACATCCCCCAGTGCGCGCTGCCCACTCTCCCTACAAGGTACAGCACGAGAACACGGGGTGATTTGGGGTACCTTCCGACTGATGTGGTCAGGTTCAGAGAGGATAACAAGCAACGCTCAGCAAACAATGTGCTGCTGTGGGAAAATCTGGCTTAGTATTGATCTGACTTGCACCGAAGTATTTTGGGTTGGTGTAAGCGAGACGGAGTAGTCAGAGTTGCATTCCCGCATCCTTCTCAGGCTATAGTTTGTTGGAAATTCACGTTCTGTAAATAAATAGCAACTGTTGAACTTGATCTGGGACAAGAAAAGCACAACTGTTTTTTGAAGGAGAAAGACTTGCTTATCAAAGCATCCCTTGCCCCCCTCCACATCTCCACACAAGCCCAAGAGGACCCCAAGAGTCGCACCAGCTTGCTCCAACTCAGGATGGAGTGTTAAGATGCCGGAAGCCTGAACAGGGCTGGACTGAAAGAGGCACTGACAAAAATTGCTGCACTTTTTTTTTTCCCTTAAGGAGCCAGACACCCGTGTTTACCCTGACCTGCTAAGTGAAGGCGGCTGGCCTGCGGAGTCCTTTGCAGGTACAGCTGCAGATCATATCTTGCTGGCACTGTCTGGATTGTGTCTCTGATTTCTAGGTCTCCAGCTCACATTACACCCCAGGTAGGCATCTGATCCTACAATCAAGACCCTGGAGACAGACCCTCCAAGCTTTTGTTGCATCACACACCAAGTTTAGAGGACTCCAGTTTGCCAGAGAACCCAGAGGAGGACTGTAAATACATGCTAGAGAGGCCAGCCGTGCGGCTGGGAGAGAATAACTTGGCTCCAAAACCTGCACCTGAAGGAAACAAGTGGGTTCGTACAACTGGCACCTCAATCCCAAATGGTCCTAATAAAAATGTGTTATAGCACCTAACAGCTAAGAGGACAAACACACAGCACTTATGGAGGGATGCAAGAGCTGATGGAAGAAATCAAAATGGAATAAAGTGGTTTCTTCAGGCTGAAGCAAGAGAGAAGCAGCTCCTCTCTTCCCTGTGCTAACAGCGCTGAGCTGTGCATTACCGCATGTCCCGGCCGAGGATCCTGGGAGCAGCTCAGCCAGCAGCTCAGCCAGCATGCTTAACCAGATTTTCCACCACACCTTCGGGCCGCAGCACACTGTCATTATATCATGCATGCCTGAAATATCTCGCTAGAGCCAGGATAAAGGAACCGAGGGACCTGTTCCTGACTTTGCTTGCTTAAGATGGCAACAGTTCTGCGTGGTCTCTGGGGGGCTGCGCTGGAGGGGTGAGGCCAGCCAGTCCCAAGCAGGCAGGAAGACTGGCATCCCTAGGGGGGCAGCATCTCCCCGATGTCTCTCTCTGTAGTAAGCCTGGGCAGCTCTGCAAGAAGAATTGAACCATCACAGGTCAGGAAAGTGTCCGTTTCGTTATGGCGCACACAGGGCCTCTCCTTAACTGGGTTCAGCCTGTGACACAGATGAGTCATGTCTGCACACCAGTGTGGGAGAGCGCATGCAAGCAGTTCAAGATACACTATGCTTAATTCCCTTGCAGACAGATTTCAGATTCAGGAGAAAAAAAAAAAAAACAACAACACAACACAAAACCCAGATAAATGCAGAGTCCTTGGGCAGTGTAGAAGCTACTGGGCTTGGAGAAGTAAAACCACAATAAAACATCTATGGTGACATGAGCGCAACTTGAGAGTTAGCCTTTCCAAGTGCTGGGTGCTCTGCAAGCCTTGGCTAAGCTGGCTAAGGGAGGCCAAGCCCACCCCCTGTACACGTGCCTGCAGTAAAGCAAGCGCACGTGGCCTTCCCGCTCCACCACCCATGTTCTTAAAGGCCCCTTACTTCACAATGCTTTTCAATCATTCCTGGAAAATTTCACCTTCTTCCCATTCATGGAGAAAGGGTCTGGGCATTTCAGAGCTCATTCTTTGCCCAGCCCAAGCCATGCTTAGTAACTTGTGTTACTCTCCCAAGCCCCACACAACCACGCCAATGGAAGAGCGTGAGCCCTTCTGCAGGATGGGCCCTGTCATTTATATCAGGAGATAATGTCTCAAACTTTCCTCATTCCTTTCTCCTGAGCAATACCCTCTCCTGTAAATAGACAAGGGAGGGAGGGGAAAAAAGGAAGCTGTGCAATTCCTCCACTGCCTCCCAAAATGTTAATATTGCCAGAATATCTGCTGGGGCTAGTTTGAGCCAAATCACATGGTTTCACCTGACCAGGACCAAAGCACTATGACAATGTGCAGCCGGGCTGTCACAGTGCCTTTTGATCTCCTTTCTGCAGGACATTCAGAGCACTTGTAGCTGTCTGGCTGCAGCACTCTAAGGAACATGGCCACACAGCTCACCCCTTGGAGCAGAGGAAGCTCAGGCAGCACTGCAGCGACACTGCCACATCCTGATTAGTCCAGCATCAACCATATGCTTTGGCATCTCCAAGTGGGACTGAACACCATTCTCCTCCCATTTCTCCAAGTTTAAGCCAGCACAACAGCACAACTTATGTGACCAAAATCATCTGCCCTCAGCTCTAGAGCAGCCTTGCACTGCTGACGTGCGGAGGTACCATTCTTCACTCTGCCCATCTCTTTACTCTCCACTTCTCCACTATCATATTCCTTTTCCAGAGGCTGGCCTTAGAGTGCTTGCTATTGCTCCACCCCAGATGTACTTGCCAGGTGGCTTCAAGACCCTACCAACTCTATTCCTACTTTCCCTGCTTTTCAGTTCCATCCTGCCCCAGCTCACAGCCCTGACATATTTCCTCCACACCCAGACTCACAGCAGCTCCTCGCTGTCTCCTACTGAAACCAAGAGCCCATTTTGTATCCTGGTTCTGTGCTCGCAGCAGGGCTTGTTCCCCTTCCTCACCTCATTCCTGGAGTACAACTAGAGAAAACCGCAGGGATTTGCACACAGACACGATCACAGGGGAAACAGAGAACAGATGAACATCGAGGCTCAGTACACTGCAAGTCACCTGGGTAAACCCAGACTGCTTCAACCTGAGCGCAGTTATTTACCTGTACTTTCCAGCCTCCCCAGCAGAGAAGGAGGACCGTGTAACAGTTTGACAGTACTCGTTATAAGAGCTTTGGCTTCTGCAGCAACTGTGCTGTGTATTTAGTTACTAACCAGTACCTGTTAAGCACTTACGCTGGAGACGGGCAGAGCTGCCAGACCTCGCTGTCTCTTGCAGGGGTGAAACACTACTGAGTTCGCAGGAGGCGATGGGACCGGATCCACAGTCGTAGAGTTGTGTTTTCAAAAGTCTTCAGCATGGGCCCAGCTCTGCCCTGTTGCGATCAGTGGGAAAACACAGTTAGTGACTTCAGGGTGTGCTGCAGGCTTTTGAAAATCAACTGCAGATTTCAGTGGGACGACTTCTGTCATCTGTGAAACCTGAACCAAATGATGTGGTTATATGGCACCTGTATTTTGTCTCAAGGATCCCAAACTATTTATAGTCACTCACGTTTTACTTTGAGGTGTGTTTGGGTGGATAAGCAGCAAGGACAAAGTCATATACCTAGGTGACCTTTCTGTAAACAAAGGTATCCTCAAACCATGTGCAGTGCCGAAGGAACGAGCAGGTAGATGCCTCTTTGTGTTGCGTCCCCACTGGGCAGCCTGGAGAATGTTCACCTCACAGTGGATAGTCCCCTGCATTCCCACCCAAGCAAAAACACACCCAAAGACAGAACTCCAGGTCAGACAAAATGTCTTTTTCTACTCTGATACACCTCCTGCCCGTAGCCACGGTCCGAGATCAGCAGCTAGACACTTTACCAATCACCCTGTTTGCTGATCCTAGGGCAGAACTTCCCCTTCAGAGCCTCCCCGTGCGAGGTTATATGTCAATCAAAGGAGAGCTCTTGAAGTATTAAACTGTGTTACTCTACCTCTAGAACAAACGCACAAGCCTTCAGATCACACCCATTGTTTCGCATACCTGAACCTTCTCACGTGCACTTCAGCATGTGTGAATAGCAGGGAGGTCACTCAGGGTCCTGGCTGCTACCCTGTGCGCCGCACATCACGTGGGCTGTACTTGGGACAGGGCAGGCAGGTAAGGATGACCAGCAAAGACCAGAGCAAAGCATCCCTCTGTTGACAGTGGCAGCTGCCATTCTGCAAACTCCTGAAGAGAGCCTTCACACCGAGAAGTTCCCCCCGTCTGAGGACAGAGGTCGGTGCAAAAGGAGTGGCAACCGCCACGCACAAAAGAGTGCATGATCGCATGGTCTCAGGCTACGGCTCCTCACTGCCCAGCCAGAGGTTGGTTAAATGTCACATCAGACTAAACGTCCTAATTTTGCTCCATGTCTCACCAATTAGAAAAGGAGAGAAATCTCTGGTGGTACCTCTAATATTGCACAGAAAAGGAAAAAGCAAACAAGAAGCCCCCAAGCCATTCCCTCTCCACCACAGGCCTTCCACAGTGGTTCTCAACCAGCTTTTAGACCCCTCTACCTCCAATATTCCAACAGCTGCTCCTTACAGCAAAATGCATTCTGAAAGGTGCCCTGGATCTCGGACATACTGCAGTATGACAGTGAAGAGAGAGGTTTTAGTTTGTTAGCTACACTGAAAGACTACGAAGAACCAGAAGGCCAAAGTCACCACTGTGCCTGGTAACTGAGAGCAGGTCAGATCTGTATGCAGGACACAGGAGGTCCCACAAATTACCAGAGCTTCCCTAGTTTGTTCCTCCTTTTCTGCTGGGAAAAAGCGTCCAGATAGAATGGGCAGCCTCTGGATATTTGCCCAGGATTTCTAGATGTCCTCCAGGTGAGTCAGGGGATTAGATCTCCAGAAATCACAGCCGTGCCTACTACACATGTACAAACCACCAGCCAGACTGTCCATTTCTGAGTCACAGTGAGAGACAGTATCTGGTTTATGGCTCTCAATTGGGTGCTACGCTCTTCAAAAAAGGCAGACTGCTTAGAGGACTGGCTAGACCCCAGAGATAAGAAAGAGAGGTTTTGCTTCTCCTGTGGGACAGAGTAACTGTGCAGCTTGCTGCAACCCAGAGCCCCTGAGCTGGCAGAAAGCAAGCCCCTGCAAGGACAGAAGGTGTGGTGTGCAAGGAGAACCTCTTGTTGCCAATAACAGCTCCTATTTTCAACCTGCCCTTTGTACTTCTGGTTCTGCTCAAGAAGTTTGTTTTGTTTTGTTTTTTTCCTAATTAAACCAGCTTTGGAATTTTAAAGCCTCGTTGCTCTTTGCTGGAGAACGGTACACTGAGCAACACAGATGGTGGCACTTCTTTCACACAGACACTATTTGCATGGCAGTAACAATCCCACAGCCCCAGCTGTGCCTGCCAGCAGCTGACCCCTTCCAGCCATCACCCGCAGGACACAGGCGAGGTCACAGCCTTTCCAAGGCAAACCTCTTCTCCCAAAGAAATTTTGCAGCACTCCGCTCAGTCTCTTTCCTGCCTTGAGTAAGCTGGGTCTAACCAAGGCTGCAGCTGTTACCACTCAACACGTGTTGGCAAAGGTCCTGTCACCCCGCCAGAATTAGCCAACCTGTGAACACACCTGACACCCAAATGACAATGATTTGCTAATGATGATCCAAGCATTGCAAATCATCTGCAGCAGCATGTAAGTAGCCTGGGATCCAAAAGGAGTTAGGCACTAACTTCCCTTCAGTGTTAGCAACTCTGCAGTCACCAGAGAGCTGAACCCTGCAGAGCATCCAGCACTGGGTGCGCTGGTAAATTCTACAGCATTGCTTCCTTTCCAGATTTCACTGACTGATGGAGACACGGATGGGATTTCTGTCCTAGTTCCTTTGAAGGTAAGCTAGATCCACAAGGACATGATCCACAAGGACATAATCCACCTTCTGCGTACGCCTGCTGCTCGATGTCTTGTCACGTCTCCATCTCCCAAGCTGGATGAAGAGGCCCTGGCTGCACAGCATGTTACTGGGTGCTCGCAGAGTGCAGGGACCAAAAGAAAAGCCCAGGATGCTGCCTCTTGGAGTGCCTGAAAGGAAGGGGAGAGGGACAACACAACTACAGAGCACAAGGCCAAAAAGCCTACACCGTTCAGTTTGCACTGTCTCTGTCTCGGGGTCAGCTCTAGCGGAAGACTGTACTTTGATCTTTGCAGTCAGCACCTTTCACTGGAGTTCTCCTTTCACTGTCTCTTTGATTTTAAAGCCATTTATCTTCCAAGCCAATCCGTACTAAAAATAGGATTCCTTACTAAGAATGGCACTGGCATTACTCACTTTCTGCTCTGTTCTCATCTCACGCTACGCTGCCACACCTCCGGCTGGAGGAGTGTGCTGCAGTAATCATCCACAACTATGTGTTTCTGTGAGCAGGTTTTGAACCTTTGCCATCCTTTGGAAGCTCCCACTGTTTTTTCTTTCATGTGCTAATACAGTTCAGTGGCTTATCTCCTTTCACATCCTTGGGGCACACCTCTTCGCAGACTGTATACTGACAACCCAATCAAGTGGGAAAAACACACAGGAGATCCAGCTGCCCTCCTTCCTCCCCCCTGCAATTCAGGCCAAGCTGTTGTTCTCAGCTGAGAGGGACGATGTTTTTACTCATATTCAGGAAGAAGCAATTTGCTCTCCCTGGAAGCTACTGCATCCTCTGGCTTTGACCATCAGCTTCTCCACTCGAGATGCTCACCAGTGACCTGCACGGAGGTTTTTGGGCTTTCCTGGTGGGAGGCACACTTCTCCAGCTCAGTTTCGTCAGATGCTAAGCATTTCTGCAGGGAATCACTCCTCCTAAACTGGTGTGGGGGTTTTGGTTTCTTTTTCAGCATTCTTTTGAGTTGTGCACACTACTTTCCAGTGCAGGAACACGTTTCCTCCTGCCGACCATGTCAGAGGTGCAGCCGGTGCCAGAGCTGACTGTCACTTATTTGCTCTGATAAGGGGTTAAATATGCACAGGTAAACCAGGGCGTATGTTCATAATGCAGGTGGCAGTGATACTTTAAAGGAGGCACCTTTCTTTGTTCCCTCAATGATTCATTCATTGGGAGTGTGGGAATTAACCTATATAAATTTTTGCTACTAAGTAGATACACCTAGATCCTGAAATAGTGGATGGGTGAGAACCAGCTACAGGGACTCTACACGCTCTCCTGGTAGCACAGAAAGAAACAAACCGACAACGGAAGGCTGGCAAGAAAGGAGTGCGTGGCACTTCTCACAGCACATTCTCTTCACTTCCTCTTTTCCGGTGACTCACCAAAAATCCTACAGGGCTGCAGGAGACACCTCTGCGATTGGAACAACATGACCGAGACCTTCAATGGGGCTCTCTCTTCTGGGGACTGACAGCCGACGGCTGGAACTGTGCACGGGTGTAACTGCTAGGGTTTAGACTCAGCAGCAAGCACAGGCAGCCACACTTGGGTTGCACCGGCACTGGGAGGCCAATGTGAGATTGCATCAGGAAGCCAATATGAAAGGGTGGCTGGCCGTCCAACCCTGGCTCAGGGCCTCCTTTGTGAGCTGTAGCTTACACTTCATCAGCTGGGAGGTGGAGAAGAAACAGATTTGTGTTCAGCGTACCTCACACTAACAGAGAATTGAATCCCTCCTGCCTAGCTAGAGGAGGAAAGAATCCTTTCTGGCAGGCTGTGCAGAGTGGGCTGAGGTCTCCAGAAGAACTCTTGTGTTCCTATTATTTTCTGATTTTGTCAGAACAACCTTCAAAGTTCCGTGAACACGGGTTGATCAGCCTGAGATTCTCTGCAGAGGACAGACCAAGCCTGGTTTATCCCCTGGAAGTTATCAATTACATTAGCACCCGAGGAGCTGTGCGGGCTGACAGAAGCATGAGGCAATGGTCATTGCCCTATTGCTGGTTTCCTACAGCTCTGAAAGGAGGTCACATAGCACTACTGTTGTCACCATGATGAGGTCTTGGTTGCTTAATCTCTTCAAGGTAGGCTCCATAAGGTGAGGTAACACCCCAGATGCTGCAAAACCTACCTGAATCTTGCTGGCACCTCCAGCCAACTACAGTAAGGAGGAACAACAGCCACCAGGGTCTATATTCCAGGCACAGCATGACCCCCCCAGGCAGAGCAGAGTTAAAAAACCTCCAGTGGCTCTCTCCTGCCCAGTGGTAGACTGGGCAGCATCAGGTTAATGGTTGGACTCCATGACCTTAAAGGTTCTTTCCAACCTAAATGATTCTGTCACTCTCTGATTGTGCTCAGTGACCCCAGCCTGCCTCATAGGCCAGGGCTCTGAGCTGCTATTTAGCTGCGTGAGCCACAGCACAGTATCTGGGCTGCGAGCGAGCGTCCTCTGGGAGGCCAGGCAGACAGGCCACACCGGGTCGCAGCAGAAGGCGCGTGGGCACAGCCACCCAATGCAAAGCACTCTCTTGTGTGGCATATCCTGTTTCTCCCCAAGATGTGTAGAAGGTCGCCAGCTGAGCTGCGCTCATGGGTGATACCATCTGTTTAATCAATGTTCTCTGTGCTACAAAGTCATCCCAGATGCTTTGCATTGGAGACAGCTTCTCCAATAGTCATTTGTGAGGTAGGGGGGCGAAGAAGCAATTGTCAGGCTTCCTTTTGCATAGGTCGTGACATAGGTAGCAAACTGCTTCCCCCCCACCCCGTTTCCTCCTCCTCCCTCCGTAACTGTGAACCTCCCTACGCTTCACTTTGGGAGCTGCTGCATAGGAATATTTCATAAACAGGCCTGAGGGTTTGTCTGCTGCCTGTCCTACTTCCTTCAGAGAATCTGAGATCAGCTGGGCTGGAATGTCTGCCCATATCACGCTCCCATGCTACCTGGATGGGAGATGGAAACTTACCTGCTGAGGCTGAAGATGGCTTCTCACTCATGGTCTCGAGCTCCCAGCTTAAGCCACGTTACAGTTGGCAGACAGGCCTCCCAGAGCATGAAGTCAACTCTAAAACTCAGGAGAGAAAATAAAGTAAGTCTTGCGATTTTCAAAAAGGGCAACATTTATGTCATACACTCAACTTCACTCCTTCTGGTCCTAGGGGCCGTAAATGTCCTTGCTGAAAACAGGTATGTGAGACTTTAGGTTCTGAGGCCATGCCTCCATGCCAGGAGCCAGTCCCTTGTGCAATACACTGCTAAGCACTCCAGGGACTGGGCCTTGCCTAGTCCTCCACAGCACCAGGCAATTGTAGATACTTAAGATTTGATGAGCATATGTACAAATATGCGTACAAAATACTTTAAGCTCCTCCAGGGCTTCGTACTGAAACACTGTTAATACAAAAGACCAAAATCTACAACCATTTCCTCCTTGAAGCACCATTGCTGATGGAAAGGTTCACAGTGGAGTCACGAGCGTTGATAACCTTGCCCGTAGCAGTCTGTCCGAGACATCCTTTCTGAAAGGCTACAGTGCTTTCCATAAAGTTATCTGTACCATCAGCTGTTAATCAGCACCGACCAATTGATTTCATCTTCCACTAAACAAGGGCCTGGCTCATCCTGGTTTTGGGAGAGGTTTGTCTGTGATAAGTTTTGTAGCCATGATGGTGAAAGACAGTACAGCTTGGTAGTGTTTTTGGTGCTGTTTCACTTATCATTTCACTCAAGTCACCAGGCTTGGAGCCCAGGGAAGGGTTAATCCCTTCCCTGCTTTTGCCAGGTAACAGCTGTTCTACTTTCAGGATCCCTGGATCACCCAGGTTTTGGTGAGGTAAGTGGATGTCCTTGCAGGAGCTCCTGTGGGAGGAGCTTTGGGAAAACCAGTCAGGACTGGTCCTGCCAGCCCTGGGAGCATTCCTGCTCCCATGCTGATGCAACTGGATCCAATCTCCTGGCAGACCAGCTGGCTGCTTTCCAGAGAGCTCCCTCCAGACTGGCTCACACGCTGAGCCCACACCGGGGACGGCTGTGATGAAATTTGAGTGAAGGGATGAAGATAATGCTTATTAATTGGCTCCTCCCAAGAAAACAAGAGCTGCCTTGTTTTGCTGCCAGTTTACCATTCTGTGGAGCATCTCCAGCACCAGCGAGACCATGGGCCCTGAATCACAGTGGTGAACTGTAGCGCAATCACTTGGGATGTGTGAGTGGGATTCATTCAGAGGCTGCTGTGCAACATCGGTTTGAGATGGTGAAGCACAGAGTTATTTCAATAACGACACTCGAGCTACTCCCACTCAGTGTGCAACAGCTTTGTGTGGCACACGCGTCAGCAGAGAGCAGACTCAAACGCATCCTGGAGATGAAATAGCTGCTCGGTGAGCAGGGCTTAAATATGCTCCAGAGCCAGGTAAAACCAGAAACAGGGTTCTAACAGAGAGGAAGATGCAAATTGAAGCCATGCGTTGAAACTGTATTCCAGTTACCCATCCATGTCTTTTGAATGAAGGCAGCTGTTAGCACAGGTGAATGTATCCTCGGCAAAGAGAATTATGAAATGCTTTCACCGTGTCCTAAAGCAGAATCTTTCAGACCCCAGCAAGGGGACGGGATCTTCTGAACAATGCTGCTTTGCTGGCAATCCCAGTAAATCGCCAACAAAACTCACGCTGATGCTGCGGGGACTGAGAAGAGACAGCACCGGTGGCTAACAAGCTCCCCACCGTCACCGCTCACCTGTCACTGTCACCCCTGCCCAACTTTCTTTGTGATATTTTTCCTAACAGACACACGCTGCTGAGTCTTGCACTGCTTGCTCATTAACATTACAGTAAGTGATTTCTTATGTAAATCACACCAGCCCACAGAAAAACCAGTTCAATTCCAGTCTGCACTGCTGGGATGGACAAAGAACAGAGGAGAAGAAGTGCTAATGATTTTTTTTTTCTTCCTTTTTTTTTTTAAAAAATAGCAAACCAAGGACCAGGCTTAAAAGCATTCACTGCAGATCTTCCACGGCAAGCAGATCTTCCACGGCAAGCAGAATTACTCTCACATCTGCAGAGGCTCCTCCAAATACAAAACTCCCCTGGCTCCCTATTTGCAAGTGCTGTCACCGAGCCTGGATGTGCAACAGCAGCTTCTGTGTACCTAATGAGAGCTTTGAAACTCATCAGCACTTTTGTCTGTGGACCTCGTGCCTCCTCTCAGCTCAGCTTCATCTTTTAAAGGCATGGCTATGTAGCTAATGGCAACGTATCTTTTCTCCATGGTGTCTTATAAACTTAAAGACTGTAAATATGACCAAGAAAACTGCGTGCAGACGCACTAAGGGGATCCTTTGCTTCTTATCGCTGCTGTTACTACAAGCCTCTCAAAGGCCACAAAACGCTTTCTGATTTTATCCACATCATAGCATGCATCGTGCCAGTATCCCAACAAGCCTCCCCCCCACTGCAGACAGGTGCTTACTGCTGAGCCTGCAGAAGGCACTGGCCAGGGTAGGCAGTTACACAGCACAGGGGCCAGCTCCCAGAACACCTTACTGGGCTTTCATACTCCTTGCTGTGCCATTCCTTAATATTTGTGGTGGTATGAAAGGCATTGGTTGAAGTTAGCACTGTCACAGCTCCTTCAACAGTGCTCACGGTACTAGCCTGGGTAAATCCATCGAACTGAAAAGGAAGTCACTATTTTTCCACGACAGAGTATTTATTGAGAAGTCATAATGTAAAATCCTATTCTTAGTCCAGCCCATTTTGCTCTACTCTGCTGCTCTATCCTTCCCCCTCACTCCCCCTTCCAGCTGAAACCCCAACCGTTGCTGCCATTCTCAGGCAATACGCTAGCGCTGCACAGAACATCCCAATAGGATTAAGACACATAGCTACAGTTCATGTTCTTGAAAAGCTTTCAGCATAAATGAGAGGGACTAAGACCTGACAGGACATCTGTTGCCCTAAGCCCTGGTTTGGTTTTGCTCGGTCCTGCTCCACCCAAGAGGTGTCTGCCTTTCATCCCTGACGGTAATCGTCTCCGGGCATGAGACGGGAAAGCGCCTTTTAAGTGGAAGGAGCCAGATATGGTATGAAAGCAACGCAGACAGGTAGCAATGACAGCCACACTAACTCTGTGCCTATGGAAATTACATTTGAAAGTTTCATTTGCAACTCTTTCTACCTGCATTTTTCTGCATGCACCTTTAATCATTTCGGAACATAAATCACACTGCTTAGAAATGTGAGGGCAAAGGATGCAAGAGGAAGGGAAGTCTTGCGGCTAAAACTTGGGACAGCTACTAGGCTCAGCTCTTGTTCGACTGCCAACAATTCACCTCACCATCCCAGCAGCGAAACAAGGAGTGGAATGCAGCTCAGACAGCACATCATACAACCTGGACTGTTCCTAAGGTGCTCAGACCCTGCACTGACAGGAGTTGTGGGTGCTCTAATAAAGACATTTTAAAATATATTAATTGCTTTAGATGCCTAAAAGCCATTTCTGTTTCCACCATTTTTTAACTAGTTAACTTCACTGTCAAAGAGGTTTCTTTTCCTAAGCAAAAAGAACATAACTGATACTAAGACAGGTAATTGCTTATTTTCTGGAAAACTAGCAGGTTCCAAGCACCACCCGTGAGCTAATTTGCCGATACCCAACTACAGACTCCAACTGTGAGAGGAAAATCAGATGCAAAGGAGGAAGCTGTTTGCCAAGGTCTGGATCGAAGTGTCAGCAGGCAAGAATCCCAAGGCAGTGGGAAGTAACAATAGGTGTTAACTCGAGTCAGCGTGCATCGTGCCAGAACGGGGGTACAACATCGAGGTTAAGACCCATTGGAAATGCTGGACTATATCAGACTCTCAGGCTATTTAGCTCTGCTTTTTATCCCAAAATGCAGAGAGAAGAGGCTGCGTTATTTAGTCAAAAAACACTGCGCTGAGAAGTGGCTTTTTTCTGAATTAGATGCAAAACATTACATCCTTCTGACATGAAGTATATGATTGAAAGTATGTTTTTCTCAAGAAAAACCGCTACTCTCCTTACCAGGAAAATTTATTTTGAAAGTATTTCTTAAACTTGGACTTAAGATGCCCTGCCTCCCAGGTCTCCTTTGGTCGAAAAAGGCACAAATCCCGCTTCCGTGGCTTTGGGCCTAGATCCACAGTAAGCAAGCAAAAGCAGTTTCCCTCTGACACTCGCAGGTGTAGCTGTTTCAACCCAGCAAACCCACGAGTCCCAGGCAAAGCCAGACCTGCAATAAGCGAGGATTACTGGCTCAAGGAAGGTGTAACCAGCAGAGGAATGATAGGTATGTACGGCTTTGTTCACAAAATGAGAAGGACTCCGGGTTTGCTTATTAAAGGTTGTCTGATCCTTCTGTCCACTGATTTCCCTCATGTGAACAGACTCCAACACTGACAACCAAACCTTGCTCCTCAAGCACGCTCACTTGCTGCACTCAGCTGTCACCAAGAACACAAAGCCATTGCTCCCTGTCAAAGAGAACGCCTCACGAGGCAAGGGATTGCAGGACTGTTCACTGAAGCGAGACATACCGTTAGTGCATCGAGAAAACCTCCTCAAAAACAGGCAAGCATTCGCAGCACTAACAGGTTAGGTAAGGATATTGATATAAAAAACCCGCCCAAAGTTATTTTAAGAACTCAAAACTTTATACGTCTAGTTACTGGAATTGACATCAAACAACTCAAAGGCAGATTTCAGCAAACCACTGTGCAACAACTACTTGAGGCCACTGTCAGTACAAACACCTTCACAGATGTCCGTGCATATCTGGTTTTACCGAGAAAGAAAACATCTCAAAGCCAGGGCCAGAAGCAGACAGGAAGGTACTCTGGCCAGAGATAACTGCAAACCACTCAAAAGCTCTATAAACAGAGAAAAGCAACACACTGAAAAACTTCAGAAAGAGCTTTTTTTTTTTTTTTTTTTTTGTAAAACGCAATAACCATAGAGAACAAAACATTGAGGACGGAGGAAGACATTGTGCAAGCCAACTTGACCCTCACATTACCAAATTCCTGGATACTGATCCGGGTATTGAAAATGGCTTGCAAAATCAGCTGTGCATGCAGCAAATTGTGCAAGAACATCAGGCTCCTCTTCCAAATCTCAGCTGAGGCAGCCACGAGTGACAAGGACACAAGTCTCCTGTTAAGGTAACATTGCCACTGGCAGGTCAAGAAAACTCTGGAGGCATAACTTACTAATAAGATGCAAGACCAGAAACAGGCACGCTTGGTGGAACTAAGTTAACTCCGTGGTGATAGAAGCAGGTTAAAAGCCAGATAATGTATTTATCTTGAAGAGCAGACCTGGCTGTGAACGATCGGCTATAAAAATTATCTTTGGCCTTGCCCAGCAGCAGATCAAATTTGCTTGTCACGCAAGAGCAACATCCCTGGACATGAAGAGACTACCAGACATTTAGTTCCACCCATTGGTTTTGCTGGTTTAAGAAACCAACCCACAGAACACAGTAAATCTTGTGCATCGAATTTACACCAGAAGTCTGTCAGCAAGCTGCTGCTAGTCAGACCATAGCTCAAGTAGGAACAAAACTGTTATTACTTGCTAGAATTTATAATTAATTAAAAACATAATTAAGGGATTTTTTTCTTTAAATTCAAAAGTGTACACTGGTTCTGCATTTACAATGACATACATCATTCCCTGACAGGGAGATTTGCCCTCAATTCCCTGCACTAAATTTCTGAACAAGAAATTCCCGCTGCAAACGCAGAAAACATCTCAGTGCTCAGCAAGGCACTGCAGGGAACACGGGAAGTTCCCTGCCTAGCCCAGACAGCAGCCACCTCTCAGGCACCAGAGAGCTCAGCTTGCTAGCCCTACAGCAATGCTGGACACGATGGGCCTCTAGAACAGCTCTTCTCTGTCTAAATGCCCTACCTCTCAAAATTTCTGCCTGTAATCTACACCCACAAAGAGGAACAAGGCTTCGATGAAGCCTGCCCCCCCTTGTTTCCCAACTCCCAGCTAGGGAGACTCAGCAATGACTTTCATTGCTGATTACTGACAGGAGTTCAAGTCCAAGCCAGAACAACAAATGCTTCAGCCTCCTCCCACAAATAGTTCAGTTGGGACTCTCCAGAAGCTAACTGTCTGGTTTTGGTAAATACCCACACAGTCCCCTCACTAGCAGAGTATGCAAAGTACACAACAAATGGAACTGGCAAGTTAGACAAGTAGCTTCACTCCTGTTGGGCTTTCAAGCTGGGGAAGGACAAGGAAGAACAGCTCAGTTCTCAATGCTGGCAGTGGTTTAGCCTCTCAAGCAGAAAGCCCCATATTCACTCCAGAAAAAAAACCCTAGAAATAGAAAAGTTTCTGCAAGAAGAGTCTCTTGGCTTTCAACTGGGAGCTGTAATCCATCCACCATCTCACCAGGCTATGGCTCTGTTACCCCTAAGACTGTGTTTACTCCAAAGCAAAAAGCTTGGCATGACTGACAGAAACAGCTTTTCTTGCCAGAGCTCTAATAGCAAATGTCTGTGGAAAAGCACTGTTTACTTTGGTAATGAAGCAGGTTCCCTGGAATGAAGCCCTGCAATCTTCCCAAGAGATGTTGTAATACATTTACCTGTACCTCAGCTACAGGCAGCTCTCGGAGGCTAAGGAGGCCAAAACAAATGCATCTCAGCTACATCAAGTACACAGCTTGGGTCCAAATTAAAACCTCTTGGTTTTGGTGTCCCTTTCCCCAACCCCCCCTTTCCATGCTTCAAGCTAAGCCACATCCAGTAGCACCACTTAAAGATGCTCTTGAGAACAGGGCTTCAAAACACCTTCATAAATGTGGCTTTAAGTCAAACTCACTGCTTTGTCATCCATTTTTTTTAGGCAACTCCCCAGTTAAGAGCCCAACTCCCTGCTACAAGTATTTAAGGGGAACACCAGCACACTGCTGGACTAATAACTACCTAGTAAGGTAAAGAAACTCAAGGTAGACTGTGGAGGCCACAGCTCCCTTGCTGTTCAGGGAGTCACCATCCTGAGGCTATTCTGCTTTTCCTCATTTAAATGGTCTCTGACCATAGACACCAAGTCTCTCCTCTCTTAACATTCCCAGCTCTCAAGTCCAGTGCAAAAGACTACTCAGTGGCTCAAACTTCAGTCTGAGCTTCCTTCCACCATGGTGGCTCACCTAGCTCCTCCCTTCTCCACTATCTGCAAGATTCTTTGTAGCCAAATGAAATGGACTTCCTACTGAAACAGCAACTCACATTTGCACACCGTTTACAAACAACTTGCACTCTTGTGAGAGCACCAAGCTCATTTCACCTATGGCTGTAGTTCTTCATAGCCATACTTTGTGCTCTTAAGCATTGAAATTACTGCTTTGAGGAGAAACCAAGCTCTAATTTCAAGTGTTTACATGCACCCCCAAGAGCAAGAAAAAAACCTTACCATGATTAGGTTATGTAAAAAGTTTAATTATAAAATAAATAAGTTTGTTATGGAAACATTAAATATTAAATACAGTAATAAATATTTACACATTTACAGATATGACTTGACAATTACTGGTGTTTCTCTGCTACCAGAAGAATTCTGCTCTGTTTACACAGAACACATTCACTCTTCCAAGAAGAAACTGAATTCAAATAATACTCTGTGCTCAAGACTGCATGGACAGTTCAAGAAACCAAGGACACACGGGTCAGAACAGTGAGGTAAGTTGAGTTCTTTGCACCAGAAAGTAGAGCACAAGAGACCACTGCTTGCAGAATGTCAGTGCATGAATTAAATTCTTCAGAGGAACAGGTTCTTGGTCAAGTTCAACTGGATCTGATGTGAAGCATTTTACACTTAAGTGCTGCTTAAAGCAGCATTGAGCATCTGGGTAACACTAGTAGCTTTATTTATATCAGATGGGTCCAGGCTTATCAGCTTGTTTGAGCACGGATCTTTTCCTTCAGATCTTGCATCTACTGTCTCAGCATCCTGAGGAGACTAATTTTAACTCAGGCTAGCACACACACAAAATGGATAGCTCCACTCACACAACGAGTCCTACCAAATTCACAGGGATTACTTTCCACACACACAGTAACAGAGCCCAGGTGTGGCTGACAAAGATCTGTCACCAACGCCCTGCAAGTCAGAACTAGAGATGAAGTTCTTTGAAGCAGATAGCAACAGGGAGCACAGTGACAGCAGAATTGGGGTTTTCATCCACTGAGGTCTAGGCAGAGAAGCCATCCAGAGCTCTTCCCTTTTTTTATTGTGGGAGAGAAAAGCATTTTCTCCCCTCCATCCATTCCTGAAAGCTGCAACAAGCTCTCTCTCCCTTGGAGTTAGTGCTGCCAAAGGAGACTTGCTAACAGAGGAAAGTCCATCCACACAGCAGCAGAGACTGGAGCTTCAGCACTGATAGAGGGAGCTCAGTAGCAGTAGTCTCCAGCAGATCTTGATAGCAGGTCCTCCACCCCATAGTGGCAGCTCCTTCCACATCCTCGTGCCAAGATGTAGCAGTAACTGTCCTCCCCAGCAAGCGATTCAGCAGCAAGTGCCATGTTGACATCTCCTTGCAGCAGCCTCTGTCTTGATGAATCAGGGCTTAATGGCAACAGCTCCAGCCCACAGGGTCCAGATGGATGTGTCAGGTAGCCAGAGGTACCCTGCAGCTTGGCAGCAGCCACTTCAGAGTTGTTCTGTAAGGGGCAGACCAGGCACATTAATCACCACCCCAGACACAGGCACTCTGCCCTAGAACCACGTCAAACCTATGTCTGAGGCAGGCAGGTTAAGGAAGTACACACACCTGAGGACATTGCTAGATACTCTTCAGCTTCAAGGAAGCTTTGAGCAAAACACTCCTGTTGTCAGTGGACAAAGCTGGACAAGGTCCGTAGCTGACAGGTGGCAAAGCAAAACTGCCGAGATCTGCCATAACTTCTCTGGACTATCCTTTGCAGTTTCCTCCTTGAGCTTGTAGTGCAACTCCTATTCAGTAAGGCTCTTTGAACCTGCTGTTCGGTACCCTTTTTCCTCAGAAGAGGCCAACTTGCTTGCTCATTTAAAAATCCACTAGCATTCTCCCAGGTGTGATCCACCTAGGCCAAAGGAGCTTTAGCATTCAGTTGCTACGACATACAAAACTTGACCGAGAGGATGTCTATGGTGCTCACAGAACTGGCAGCTTTGTCTTGGTCTAAGACTCTAAGCACTGGAAACTTCCTGATGCCTTGCAAAGAAGGCATGGAAATACTCAGTACTTCTCTTTGGAGAGGCGATGATTCCCTTGGCTGCTGCACCATCTTCCATGATGGAAATCTACCATGGCTTCCCACACTAAACCTGTCCCTGCCCAGATCCTGGGGCTTTTTGTCTTCAAGTCCAATTATCTCAGTGCAACAGCCTATCCTCACTTTTTCTTTAAGACAGCAGCCAGAAAGTTAATGGAGCTGTTGAATAACTTGCACAACTTGGGTGGTTTTAGGAAACCAGAAAGCCAAGCTAGTTGTTCACAGGTAACCCCCATGTTTCAAGGCACTTCAAGTGTTAAACACAAGCTTTGCAAAACATGAATGCACTTCTCATATGGGTAGCTCCAGCCCAGAAGGGCTGAAAGGTGTTTCAAGTCAGCTTTCATACCTGCTTTCTCCTCATTTACACACCAACATGGCCATTTCTGTTCTCTTGTCGAAGTTTTTTCCTTTCTTCCTTCTCATCATACTGAGGACACTTTTTCCTGACCCTGTGGAATTACGGCACATTAGAGGTCATTTTGACTCCTGATGTACATGCTGCTGTTACCAGCCCCCACATCCTCTGCAGCACTTAGGCTCCTGTCCTCAGTTGTCCTCAAGCATCTCCTCCGCACCAGGGAGTTTCAAGCAAGACTGTTTTTAAACACTCGGCATCAAGCAGTATCTGATGATGAAATCAAGGAGCCCCTGAGTTAGGCACCAGCAGTTCTGCCTCACAGAGCCAGGGTTTCTTGGCTTATGGCCTAATATGGAGCAGGATGAAGAGGGTTTATTGCTGGAACTGAGAAAAGCACCAGGAGACTTTCTGGGGGACAGACTGCCTGGTGGCTTTAGGAAACAGCTGCAGAGGCCAGACTGCCTTCCTCCTCCTCACAGCAGAGCCCTGTGATCTTCAAGTAGATAAACCTCCTGTCCCCTTGATGTGACCAAGGGACACATCACAAGCAAGCTACTTACTGATTTTCTCCCCATTTCTGCAGCCTTTTCTCATGACTGCTCCAAGCAGACTATCTAGCTGCTCTGGATGAAGGTCTGGGTTAATGAACCAGGTGCTTTATGCTGGTGAGGGCTCAAAGCATGAAAAACACAATCCTACTCCACTGCTTGCTTCAGAAGTTAAAGAGGATCATTTGCTCTCACAGCACTACAGAACTGGTTATGTCCCCTAGCAGCAAGGAATGAGGTAGTGTTCAGAGAACAAGCCTTCATCCCAGCATTCCTCAAGTTCATGTCTAAATATGAAGCAACGGCAAAATGACAAACGCACACCTTGTTTCCTGAATCGCAAGGAAGGGTACAGCACGTACCCAATTCAGTTGGTGTGCTTCATCAAGATCTAAAATTAGACACAACTTTTGAGTTTCACCCACAATATCCCAAGCCCTACAGTGGTGGAGTTGCTGTGTCAAAATCAGAGGACTGCTCCAAGGCTCAGGAAACAGTGGTGTCAGGCACAAACACCTGGCAAACTGTGCTGTTCTTCGCAGCAAGCAGTACGGCATTTGGGACTGGGAGCGGGACCATTTGCTTCCCCCTCAATCCAGTACTTAAGCCCAGCAACCTCCATTACTCAATGGACAGTGTTTCCTCCCCTCCAGCTGTGTACCCAGATGCTGGATAATAGCCATGCATGAGGCTGTTACACTACTGCTTGCAGGCTTTTCCATAAGGATTAAGGAATGCATTGCTGGGTCAGCATTAAGGCTCCTCCTCCACTTCCTGCTGATGCTCTGCAGCACTGTCACTATCCTGGCCATCCCAAGAGCAGAAAGGCTCTTGTTTTAAAAGATAAGGGTCACAAGCTGCCCACAGCCAAGCGAGGGAGGTTAAGTGAACACTGAGACTCTTAAGAACCTCTCAGACCTTGCTTCTACCCTCAAGACATATCCAAGCTGGGCTAAGAGCTCAGCCCTTCTGCCTGCCCTCCACACAGGTAATTCTGATAAGCCACACGTTTCAGGGCTGCTGGACACAAGCCCTGCTCACACTTCAGCTAGACAGACACCCAAGAGCGTAATACTTACTGCACTATCACAATGATAAGTACAGTAATGAAGCTGATGCCTGAGAGCAGGACAGCTACCACTACCAACACAGTCTTCGAGTAGTCTGCCACATCATTCTTCCTCTGAGTCTTCATGAACTGTTCACCACAGCGCTCACCAAAAAAATCCTGATGACACCTGCAAGTAAACATTAACACAAGTTCTTATCAGCTCTGGTGCTGTCTGGAGCCAAGGACACCCACACATTCAAACCCGACTTAGACATCTTCAGAGTTTCCCATGAATCTCAAGATGCTCGCTTCAGAGCATGTTCATGAAATGCAGTCACTGCTCTAGCACAAGGTTTGTCAGCATTTCAACAAGTCGAGATTAGTTTGGGCGTGATGTTCCAGGAAGACACGCCTTTTCATTCTTTTGGTTTGAGTTTATGACCAACTGATGAGTTCAGTGGCTTGTTATGCATCTCAGATTCCATCATCACTTAATTTACATGGCAGAAAGATTCTCAGTCAAAATACAGCAGGAGATGGATCTATGCCAGGTTGACAGTGATTTTTCCTCTGAGCCCTCATGCGCCACTGGCTTATGCCAATCACACCTCACTCACAAGGTACAGGTAACTTACTTGCAGGTCACCATCTGCAGATGTTCTAGGTATATGCATTCACCATGGATGCAAAAGTTTTTATATTCCATTTCACAAGGAGTCCCTTTCTTTTTGTTCTTCCCTTTGTTTTTCTTCCTTCGTGATTTGCCAGCATTCTTCTCACCCCCCCTCTTTGTTGGCTTGGGTTTAACCACAGGTTCAACTGAAAAAAGGACAGGAAGACTCAGTCTAGCAATGCTCCAAAGGTAGAGTCTGTGAAAAGTGGACTACAGAATGTAGTGAGGGGTAAGGGGGGGTGGTCACTGCGGGAGAATCTGCGACCAGGAAGCATGAGATGCAAGTGAGCATGCAGCAGGGCATTTCACACCCAGCACAGGGACAGCAAGATGTAAAGCTCCTGAAGCCCAGCTCTGCCACCATCGAGTCCTGTGCGATGCAGAGCAAAAGCAGCATGAGCAGATGAGCCACCAGAGATGAAAAGCAGCAGAGCTGAAGAATGGTACAATTTCACAGCATAAGATACTGGAGTGAAACCGCACAGATTCAAGCAAGACCTGCAAGGAGCACAGAGTTCAGGATGAGCCAAGCTGTATCAATGCAGACACAAGGCTAACAGCCTCCATCGCTCCAAACTCTCCATTTGCATCAGTGATGAAAGGCATTATAACTCCCTAGATAGTCCTGGCAGAAGCGACACAGCTTGCTATCCCAGTTAGCAGACTTGTTTCTCCCAAAGAACCCGCAGTGCTGTCTTCAGCAGAAGATAGTTCCTTTCCAGTTCTCCTGCTTTGGGAGAGATGCCATCTGCACCGAAGGAGGAGCGAAGGCAGGAGAGTCCGCAAGAGGCAGGTTATTTGTTCTGCCGTTTACTGTTGCCCCTCATTATCTCAATTAAGGCAAACCTCTAGAAGAGTGTGGTTTAAAATGCTGGTGACTTAGTAGCCTTTGGATTTAAGCAAGAGCAATCATCTTCCTTTCACTTAGGAGGACAAGCTAAAGCCAGTCACTAAGGGTCACGAGCCACGCAGCTGCTCCATGCAACAGCTGAAGCTCAGCAGCACTGTTTTAGAGCAAGCAGGTAAGAGCAGCTCTCCGAACACCTGCTAGCCATAAAGCAAGTCCCCACAGCACACAACTGTGCTACTCAGGAGTAACAGTTCACCAGGGGGGCCTGAAGAGGTCTTACTAACAGTAGCACTGTTTACAATACTCTTCAGTTTCTCTACTGTGCTCCTCAGACCTAACAAAGACACATTTTTGGAGTATTACTGTTTTACCCAGAGCACTCTGCACACAGGCAATCACCACAACAGGATGCAACTGGATCCAAGGACTTCGTAGCCCTGTACTTCCAACAGCAAGAGACTGCACCAAGAAACAAGGTGTAGTTCACTGTTGTCTAGACAGCTGATCTTTTTTAACTTCTAGAGCAACAAGCCTGGCTTGAAGTTACTTGAAAGCAAAAATGCCTTCAGCAACCAGAAGTCTGATTCAAATGGTATAAACTATATTAATATGTAAAGGAGGAACACTGCTCCAGCAGCAAGGCTTCCTGTCCCCGAATTGTGAGCTTACTACTGACTGCAGAGGCCCCTGTTCTGTCCAGGCTGACTTGCAGTTTAGGTCCGCACTTCCATAATCGAGGCTGTTTCTATCCTTCCCTCTTCAAGGCTCAGCTTGTCAGTTTGATCTCTGTGTCCCTGTCTGCAAGCTGCACAGCCAGGGAAGCCATCCACAGCTGAATCATAACAGCTTAAAGGCTCCACAGATAAACCTCACACCAAGCAGAAGAGCTGGTCTACAAACCAACCACCTTTGGTAACAATTCTGGTTTCTGTGCAGTTATACAACACTTAAGTCACCAAGCCAGTAGTTTTACAGGCTGAACTGCTTGATAACTCTGACATTCCTGCTTCCCCAGAGATCTTCAACTCACAAGAAAACTTGAGCAAGGGTCCACAGATTTCCAGACTGAGCATGTGGACCATGGTACCTTCACATAAGAGGTCCTTTACTCTCACTGAACTCTCAGGGTGTTTCCCCAGGGGAGCTAATAGCCAGATCCACCCTAGAGAGCAACAGCACCAGCCTACTAACACCTACAGAGGTTCCAATCACTTGTAGGTACCTGGCTTGTATTACAACTACACTTCAACTAAAAGGAACAAAACCCTCCCATCCTCACAGTCAGGTCTAATATTAAGAGCTCCTCACAGCTGAGCAAGAGGGCAAATAACCATGATCTCACACAATACCTATTGACAGAGCAGCATTGACTGAAAAAAGCTTAACAAGCTTTCCTGCAGGGAAACACTTCAGGGGTTGAAGTGTTTGCTTTCTTAAGAAGTTTTTGTCAACACAAATAAGCTTTTGTGAGAAAACATTCAGAAAAATCCTTGGGAGCAAGAAAGTCTACCAGATGTAAGCTCCACCTTTAGGGCCAAACTGCACACGTGAACCCCATCAGTGATGCTTCCGTGCAAAGCAGGAGGCAGCTGCCCCATCGCAACTCTCCCATCAGCTTATCAGGAGGAGAGCAGCACAGCAGGCAAGCAGCTAACCTGCGGCTTCCTAGTCGCACTCTGGCTAAGTTTCCATCCCCAACAGCCTATTTTTAATGCAGCAGATCCAGACAGAGGCACACTTTCGCTCCGTGCTCTACAAGACCAACGCCTTACAAGGGAGGCAAATCAGAAAGCAGCTGGTGCTCGTAACTAGAACCTTCGGGCCGGACACCTCCTCACACCTGGCCCCATCCCCAGGTGCGAGGCTGCCCACTCACCTCGGATCAAGTCGTCCACGATGTACTGATGGACGGGCAGCGCCTCCTCGTACTCCTCATCCTCCTCGTAGTCGGGACCCGACACGGCCTCTCCTTCCCGTGCCTCGGGCTCCCGCCGGCCAGGCCCCCGCTGCCGCTCCGGCTCCGTGGCGTTGGGCGAGGACGCGGCGACGAGCCGACAGGCTGCGAGGGGGAAATGGCGCCGTGGGCAAGAGGGGCAAGGGAACGGCTGCCGCGCGACCCCCGCCCCGCCAACGGCCCCAACCGCCGCCCCGCGCGCCCCCCGCCGCCGCGCGCCGCTCCCCTCCCGCCGCCCGCCCGCCCGCACCTGCCAGCGCGGCCAGCGCGGCGATCAGCGCCAGAGCGCGCATCGGCGGTCCCGGGACGGGCGGCGGCAGGAGACAGAGGGCGAGAGC
>JANIJG010025193.1:0-13603 GCA_024611175.1 Megaceryle torquata | reverse complement strand
GGAAGAAAAACACTTTCCTGTTCTGTTGCATTATTGCAGAAAAAAATTATTCCCAGCAAAACATGAAAAGAAAAGGATTAATAGAGTTTTCTGAATACAAATTTAAACGAGCTTCCGTAAATATCAATACACAAACATATGTAACTTGTGCAGCTGATGTCTGCAAACATCTGCTGAATATGCATTTTGTTTTTTCCCCACTTCTGCTGTAAATGAATGATAAGTCACTTATCCTTTCTCCAGAACTAGTGGACATACTGACTGTCACTATGGAAAGTTATTCCACTTAACTAATTTAGACAGTGTTGATTACAGTTACTAAGTATGCAATTTATGAACATGAATAGATGTGCCAAGGATCATGCTGAGTAAAAGAATTTGTGGTTCTAGTTGAACAAAAAGGACACGTTACTTTTAAGTACTGTATAATTACACCTTGTAAATACTGTGGTTTTGAATAGAGGTGCAGCATTTCCAGTGTTCAGAAAGTTTGAAGTTTTGTATTTTTAAGACTAACAAGTTGAAGTAACTCTTTAGCTGTTTATTTAACTGCTGACTTCAGGTGCTGTTTCTCCATGCTGTCAAGGTTAATTAGTGAATAACTTGCTGCAGTACCTTTAGTTCTCCAATTTTGACCAAGTATAAAATGATCAGTGTCTTTTTAGAAGTTCTACATAGTTGCTTATCTTAGCTTGTAATAATGATATCATAGCCTGACAAAATATAGAATATTTCTCTGTTATTTATATGAAAGTAGGGCATCCTGCCTAAAATATGAGACTGCTGTAATGGAAATTGTATTAGTGTGAAATGAACAAAAATGTCCCTTCAGATTGTTTTCCACAGTGTGGACCTCTTCGTCCAATTGGTTGTGTGTTGGGTTTTTTTTCTGTGGTTATTTATTTATTTATTATATTTTAATGTTATTTTTATGTGTGTGTGGTTTGGGTTTTTCTGTTTTTGGGTTTTTTGTGTGTGTGTGGGGGGAGGTTTAATTTTCTTAATTAGGTGAGCTCCTATATTCTACTATGATACTCATTTTAACAAAAATTTGCTGACTTTCTGTTATCTACTGAAGAGGCCCTTCAGAGATAAAGAACTGTTTTTGCTAGAGGGTTATTGCTTCTTCCTTATTATGTAGCTTCAGCATCCCTTCACAGTTTAGTATCCTCTTTTATATTAAGCTTAGGATTGTGAAGAATAAATGTTGCCAGAGTTAGTTGGTGAAGGGATTCCTCAACAGCTCCATAGGTTGTCTCCTCAAAAATATTAATTCTGTGGTACCCTCATTTGCTTTACATTTCCATAACTGTCTAGAAGATGGCTTTTTAGTTTGTTTGTTTTGGTTTGTTTATTTTCCCATTTAATTTTGTCTTTGTTTTTGTTTAATTATGTATGAACTTCCATTTGCCAAATCCGTGCTAATTTTTAACGTGTATATTTTTCCCTAGACCTGTAAATGTCCATTTTCCTTTCTAATGACCTTCCTTTCACCTGAACTTTGTTAATAAGTTGAATACTTAAGTTCACATGACTTACTGGTGTACTCATTGGTGATGCAGCTGGCAGACTTTTTGACTTCCCCTAGTTAAATATATTTATTGTAAATGCCATGAGTTGATCTAAAAAATGTTGAATGTATTACACAAGAGCTTGTAATAATTTTTATGTTCTCATGTGGAATATATTTATAATAATGTAATGACTTTATGTCTCTATCATGAGTTTTATACCCTTCCTTTACTTGTGTTCCCTGTAGTACTCCGTTCTTGTAGGAAGATGTAAATGCTATGAAATAATATTTCAACTTTCTTTGACTTTCCATCCTACATCAAGGGAATTAGGTTCATTCTTCTTTATTAAAAGGTGGTTTTTCAAGGGCTTTTAAAGAATTAATATAAAAATACTTTGGTATTTTGAGTAATACTTAAAAGTATTTAAACACCAACCTCTTGTTTCAGAACTGGGACCTATTAAAACATTGGAGGTAAGTCTAGGTGTTCTGTGTGTTTGTATTCTATTTGCTGCATAGTTTTATGAGCTTTCCCTTCAGTGTGGCTTCATGTGTGATTTTTGTGCCTAAATAACTGAATTTTCTTGACAAATTCCAATGTATCTGAAAGAAAAGTAAATTTCTAAATTTCAGTTAGCTAAAACCTGGGTAAAGCACAAATAAATTTTAAGAAATAAAACAAAAGAAACAAAGTTGTGCATCTCAGAGTTCTGGTTCTTCCCCCTGTATAGGTAAATAAACCATATAAAAGTAGCCTACCTATCTGCTAATTCTGGTAGCTTCTATGGGAAATATTATTTCATTGTATTGTGGTGCTGACTTTGACATCTTCTTATGCTTGGTAGCAGCATAAGCAAGCTAGTATTAAACAGTATATATAATGATTAACCTGTGCCTACCTGCAGAACTTGGGTTTGGCACCAAGGCCTCAAAACTCTCTCACTACTTACTTGTAAATACTGTTGAGCTCTAAAATAGCATTTGACTTGCTTGCTTTACTTAAATGAACAAAATAAGATCATATTAAAAATATTCTTGATAATTTTAGAGACTTGTTCCATGTTGGCTGCTTAGTTGTAGTCTTTATTGTGTGGAGAACTTAAAGACATCTTAAAAATTAAGACAAAGTAGATGATCTACTATCCTTTATAAACTACTCCAGAACAAATTATTTTATCTACTCATTCAGTTATGTTTGGAGCTTTTCTGTGACAAAATAAGAGGCTTGCAGTCCAAAGCATGAGGATTTTGCACACTGTGTTTTAAGTAATTTTGGTTTTAGGTAATCTATAGCACCTGATAAGGAGAAGTTATATCCCTCTAATTTCCTAGTTCAGAAACCGTAATTTAGGTAAGTAGAATTACCAGCTTTTCATAGTAGGTGTTTCAAGGAGATATTAACACTCATGTACTACACGTATTGCAAGCACTTAGCACCCTTCCTCCAGCCTGCAGCTGAAGTCCCAAATAGTCCAAACCCCACATTAAATAAATGCTATCTGGGTATGTAACAAGTACTCAAGAATGAACACTGATAAGTTTTAGAATGTACACTTCAGGTTTAAAGGAAGTTATTTACTGAAAATAATAAACTTCTTTTAGATGTACTTTTCAGTGCTTAGGGGATTTTTTTTTTTTTCCATGAAAGAAAATGTAATTTAAGGAATTTGAATATCTATATGAAATTCAGTTAGAACGAAGGTTCAGAAATCCAGTCCCATTTTTATTGCTGATGCTTAGCCCTAGAAGAATACTGTGTTGTCATCTTGTTTTTCACTTCACTAAGTCCTTGTAATTTGTAGATTTTTACACCTGGAACTGCTGCATACTTAACTGGCTAGCTAATATGATTAACACCTAGAAAAACAAAAACAAACCCCAAAAATCTTCTTGACAGCAAAGGGGTCTCCATGCTTCACTGGCATCTGCAAGGTTTGTCTGCTGTGTGAACTGTAACTACAGGTACCACCAACAGTTAATATGCCTAAGAGTGGCATGGTAGTGGCCATAGACCAGTGCCTGCAAGGCTGGACCAGTGCTCTGGATAAAATGGACTAGTTGTGCACAAGCACTTTGGCAGCACACTCTTACAACATTGGCTTCCTTCTTGTAAATTATCCTGCTGCATGTTCA
Organism: Megaceryle torquata; assembly: GCA_024611175.1. Lineage (NCBI taxonomy): Eukaryota > Metazoa > Chordata > Aves > Coraciiformes > Cerylidae > Megaceryle > Megaceryle torquata. The sequence continues at coordinate 9,957 of JANIJG010025193.1, read as the reverse complement.
TGCCATGATGGCTGCATATAGTAAGTCTGGCAGCTGTGTTGGAGGCAGCCTGGAAACAAGCTGAGGAGCAGCATGACCTGCAAGAAGTGTGACCTCCTGTCATGTGTGTGAGGGGAATTTCTCTTTTCTTCCATGTAAATAGCTTCTCACATTTTTCTGTGAATCCTTCTGTTCCATTAGTCATCCTCAGGGCATGCACTGATAATTTGGGATATTTTTAGAGAGCATAAATAATGGTGGAGGCAGGCTTTGAGTTTTCCTTCTAGCAGCAGCAGCAGAAATGCCAGCAGTTCACATCACGTAGCTGCTTAAACAAGTATACATCTATTCTAGCAACTTTTTCTCACCCAAACTTAGCATCTAAGAGCCCTTGTGGAGACCATGTGCTTATTGGAGCCTGGCTCACCGTGAGGACTATGCATTGGAAACCTAGGCATTCAAAGACTGTCCTTAAGTCTCGTTATACTAGTCCTTGGCCACAAAGCGGTAGGACAGAAGTCTAAGCCACCTTAACTGCACTGGAAGACATCTGTGACAACGCATCTGAGTTTTCCACGTGTGTAAGTCGAGGAGCTTCAGGCAGGAAAACAGGACACACGCAGAGTCTTTTAAGTTATAACTTCAATGCTTTTGTCCGCGTGTTTTTCGTGTGCTTGAGGGGTTTTAAGAACAAAAGCGCTGACTGCGGGGCTGGAGGCATCGGCTGGGCTTGTAGCACGTGTGGGGCAGCTTCTGCTTCCCGAAGCTCTGGGAGTGGAGGGGGCTGCTGCCTCTTCCTGGCCCTGCCGCCGGCCCCCCCATGGGACAGCGCCCGTGACGTGGGCTTGGCAGCCGCGGGGCGCCTGGACAGTTCACCTGCGGCCCACCCTGGGCCACCGCCTGAAGAGGGGGCCGCCGCCTGAGGGGAGCCGCCAGACGCCGGGGCCCCGCCTCGGGCGCAGCCAACGTCAGTGGACGTCAGGGCCGAGCCCCCCATCCTGCCTCCGCCCGCGGCATCCGCGGCATCCGCGGTCCCGCCCGCTCCCGCTCTCCTCGCCCGGCGTTGGACAGCAGCAGCCACCGCCTCGGCCCATCCCGCCGCCCTTCCACTTCTCCGACAGCCGCGCAGCGCGAAGATGGCGGCGTACAAATTCCTTCTGTCGCCGCTGAGCCGCCGCATCTTCCTCCCCGCCGCGCGGGCGCGGGGCGCCGGGGCTGAGGTAAGGCGAGGCGGCGGGGGCAGGCCTCCGGGCCGCGCTCCCCCACAGCCACCGGCCCCGCCGCCACCGCGCCACCTCTTCGCGACCCCCTGCTCTGGGGGCCTTCGCAGCCCTCCGCGTCCGCTCAGGCGGCAGTGACCTTGGCGGGGTACCGGCTGCGGCGAGGCCGCGCTTGGGGCTGGCTCCGCCGAGGGTTCGACGTCTAGCCGAGGGCGGGCGAGCCGGGCGGGGTCGGACGGACGGAACCCCGGGGTTTTTCCCGTCCCCGTGGGAAGCGATGGGCTTTGTTTTGTTGTGTTATGGGTTTTTTTTCCATTAACATGATGGTTTTGGCCCGAAGGAGGCCCGCGGGAGCTGTGGCGGGGAGGCGGGCGGAGCGCGGCCCCGGGGAGGGCCTGGCCCTGTCGGCGGCGGGTTGGGATGCGGTGACCTTGGGGCACCAGCCTGGAGGCTTCGCTTTGAAGTTTAATTTTTTATATTTCACCTCCATTTTAAGTCGCAGCACGATGTCGGTATGTTGCTGCACATTGCAGTCTTGCTCTCAGCATGCCGGTCTTTTCTGGAGGTGGGCTGCAGGTGCAGGCAGGGAGAGCCCAGGCCAGTGAGCAGCTCTCCCTGGCAGCCCTGCCATCTGTTGCCATTCATAGACGTGTGGGCTTCAGCCGTGTAGCTGGGTCACTTGCTTGCTTTGCTCATCCTGGGAGAAGCTTCTGCCAGATCTCACTGTTGTAATTGTTTCCAGCCCACGTGTAACCATAGCCAAGTTATTTTTTAATCTCTTCAGCCAGAGTTGTTTCTGTGGCTTATTTTAGTTGAAACAGTTCATCTGCTCTCCTTCTCATGTCTGTGTTTATGCTTCCTGGTATCTTTATGGACAAATAATTATAACTCTTTTATTTTTTGTTTTGCTAATTTTTATTTTTCTCTTCTGTAAAATATACTTGGATTTTTATTTATTTTATTTTATTTTTTATTTCACTCTAGGAGCTCATATGTCCCCAGTGTTACTTCTCTCAAACCTGGGCTGACAGAATTGCAGTCAGCTCCTGAGGTCTTAGCTTGCTGCTGTTTACCTAACATTCAGTATAAACTTTTGCAGTATTAATTTTATAAGGAGGAAGGTTTGTGTAATCTTGTAACTGAGCCAGAAATTACTGCCCTGGACCTTAAGGCAACTCTTTAATTATGCTATTGCCTTTAAAATGTGTGTGGATTAGCTTGTTTGTAATTTCTTTAGTCACTCTTCTTCTTTCCCAGTTTAAAATTTCACACTTCTACTATCAAATTAGAAGTGGAAACACCGGTAGGTAGTATTTTAAATTACAAGTACTCTCGATTTATGGAGACTGTATCAATACAGTGACTAAAATGTCAGTTTCTCCTGGTGCCTTGACAGTACTTGATTAGTGTTAATGCATGGTAGTATTAGTGGGAAATACTTAAAAGGAGAAAAAAAACCAAACAGGTAACTGTGACCTAAGAATATAATAAATGAGTTATAATGGTTACTGTGTAATGGATTTGCACTGTGAAGTCTAGATTTGGGAGTGGGATTTGTGTTGATTTCTCTTTTGTCCTCCCTATTTCATAATTTTTTTCTGGAGTCTCCCTGATTCTGGGCTGCTCTTCAACAGCATGAAGAACCATAAGGCTGTGTTAGGAAGCTGGGGGAAGTTTCACCCCCTTGAACCAAGTCACTGCTTAATATACTTCCAGCACAGTGCTGTATTTCATATTGTTCCTTGGCCTCCACTCATTCAACAATTTCTGGTTATGTTTAGTGTCCAGATATTTTTGAAGCTACAAGTAGCAATATATAGGTTAGAGCAGTCTTTGAGTTGCTCTGACTCATGCTGAGGAATTGCGTATGTGTATCTGTTCACAATGTGTCACAGCTTGTCAGCAGTTTAGGATGAAATTCAGAAATTTAAGACCTATTTGGGCACTGTCAAATTATTGCAGTTTATTTCAAGCCTAAAGCCTTTGTAATACATATGAATGTCATAAAATATAGATGTTGTGGAGGATAGGGAGACAATAGAGTCCTTGTTTTGGGCACTTGAATGCTTCTGTCTCCTCATCCTCCTCTCCAATGTTTAGTATTTACAGTAGCGATATCTTTGTGTATATATATTGTAAAATATATTTTCCCCCTTTATCAAGCCAGAGGAATGATTGTCATTATAAAGCTACTCTGTGATGCTTTTTATTCATTTAGTTGTTTCTTTTAATGTTGTTACAGATTTGTGGGTGCTATTTTTCTACCAGCTGTCATTGCAACACAAAATTTTATACTGATCCTGTTGAAGCTGTCAGAGATATACCTGATGGGGCAACTATACTTGTTGGTGGTAAATATTTAAATTCTTTATAGATGCAATCACATCTTCTATTACTGAGATACTTTTTACTGTTTTACCATGTTCTTTTAATATTAACTAATTTATCTTTTTTCTTAGGGGAGGGAAGAAGCCTCAGAAAAATCATTAGGGTTTTTTTTTTTCCCCACTAGTGAAGTGTTAGAGTTTACTTGTGACAGTATGAATGCAGATAATAAATGTGGGCTTTTTCAAATTATGATTGTTATTTCAGATGGTGAAGAAACAAAATCTGGCTTGATTATTTTTATGCTAGCATTCTCTACACCATGTGTTTGCCTAGTCGCTGGGTCTCTGTGACCTTGAACAAATTGCCAAACCTGTTTCTAACTGTAGGAAGTGAAGATAATACTTAGAATAGGTATGTGTAGCATTTCAAGAAAAGTCAAGAATTTGTATCGAAAAGTCAAGAATTTGTATCATACTGATTTTCACTGTGACTTGAGCTTTTGAGTATTCCAGATCATTTTCACAAGTTCATGCTGTTCAATGTGCTGAAGGAAAAGTGATCTCTTTACTTAATACATCATAAGGGATTTTTAGTATTTAAGAAGTAATGAATGCAATATAAAACATGGGGAACCTCACTGGACATGTATAATGAGGCAAAATGCTTTCTAGGAAGAATTACGGGCTTTTTTGTTGTTGTTGGAACAAAAGAAGAGCTGAGACTGAGTGTCTGGGAAGGAAATGGTAATAGTTGTAGTGTTAGAGCCTGGTGTAAGACTTAGATGCCTCAAATGTGGCATGGTATTTCATTTTAGGCGTACTGGGTCCTTGCATAATAAGTAGGAGGAGTGTGAGGCACCTCAGCCTGGCTGGAGGTCTGGGTTACTGTGCTTCCATTTAAACATCTTCCAGAGAGTGTGGAGATTCCCAGATTTTTATCACCTAATTACAGGCTAAGCTATGTGGGAGAACTCCTCGCTTCTCCTGTCTGCCATGGTTATGTGCAGTTCAGAACTGAAGATTAGTTGGGTAGAAAGAGAAGGAGGAATAATGAGTACAGTGCTTAGGACACACCCATCAGGAGGGCCAAGGTCCTGGAATCCTTCTCCAAAGGTTATTTGTATATTGAGCAGACCTCTGATGGTTTATTTTCATCCAAATACAGGTAGTGACTGGGAGATTCCAGTACCAGGGTGCAACTCTTCCCAGAAGTGTTGGTGTATTTAGTCAACTAAGGAGCTTGTTCTACTCAGGAGAGGTTTTTAATCAATCAGTGCGCATTCCCAGACTTCTGATAAATCTGTTGCAAACACTTCTTACATATTCAATTTTTGTTTTATTATCCATAGGTTTTGGATTGTGTGGGATTCCTGAAAACCTCATTGGGGGGTTGCTGAAGACTGGAGTAAAGGGAGTAACAGCAGTCAGTAATAATGCAGGGTAGGTATTCATGTGTCTGTGGTCTAACAAGCATAGACTAAATATTCCATTAATGTGAAAAGGCTAATATGTATAAAAAAAGTCTTACTTTTCATCGTAAAAATTTCCATATCAACCACACAGCTTTAAATCTCACCTTCAGAAGTATAGTAATTCCAGCATAATTCAGTTCATTGTAGATCTAAAGAATATTGGAAGACACTTACCTCCTAGTGGCATTGTGTTTTCTTTAGCAAATTTTCCTTGCTTTGGGAGCTCATCCTGAACCATATTGTCTTGTGAAGTAAGATTCTTCTCACAGCTAGATGTACTGGGTTTACACATGCTTATCCAGGTGGTAAGGAAAATAGTTTGTGAGCATTCTTTCTGTTTTTGTTGTTTGTGTTCTTTAAATTTGGGGTTTTTTTTTATAGTGTTGCTTATTTTCAGCAAATGGTAATATCTATGTTACTACATTTTCTGTGAACTTTTTACTTTTGAATGCTATATTTGTGGTGAAATAATAAGAATTTTGTAACGTTTTCATGGAACTTAATTAATGCTTGCAATTATTAGTACTTTCTTTGGGTTGGAAGTCTCCCATCTGTTCTGTAGAAGTTGTCTTTATCCAATTGCAGAACAAAATCTGTAGGAGGAAAAAAAGTCACTGGGAAGCTGTTTCCTTATGTAGCAATGTTAGAATAAAAGAGAGACAAGTTAATGTGAGCCAGAAAGGTTGTTTGGGTATAAAGAAATTCGAACCTTGTTCTTTGTACAAAATAAAAATAGATCTCAAACCTTGCTCCTTCAATTAATTCCTCCAACCTTGTCACAGAAATGATCTAGATGGAATTTATCTAATAATGCTTTGTTAGCTTTTTTCAGCTGCATCATTACATCTACCTTATACTTTGTTCATAGATCTGTGTCCCAATCCATTTTGGTTTTAACCGGATTGAATTTAACATAGATTAAAACCAAAATACCATCCAAACCCCACAGATGTAGTCTCTCTCTCTCTCACCACCTCCTTTTTACATTTCTCTCCTTCTACCCACCCCCAGCTTCTGAGGCTGAATTTCATGATATGTTGACCTGCATTTTTTTTCAGTGCTTCATGCTTGCCATTGCACATTCGTTGGATAACAGATACGATTTGTACTGGTACTAGGCATGTACACAGTCAAACTCAGGCTCTTGTGGGAAACAATTTATGCTGGATGATGAAAAGGAGGGGGGAAAAGACGGAAGTAAATTTGAGTGGAAAGTCAAACACTTAGAGATCACTTACTTTCCTCATACTTTTCTTTCTGAATAACATGCAAATACATAGAAAAAGTGATTTCACAGATGCTTCTGGAGGGAGGTGAGTGTTTATAAATGAGGAAAAGTGAAAAGAGAAGCAATGTGGAATAGACCAGAGAAGACAACATTTTGTATTTTCTTCTACATGTAGTTGGTGGTGTTATAGGCTAGAATTAATTTTGCTTGAAATAATGCTTCCTGAAAAATTCTGTGGACTTTGAGGCTGGAGGTATTACTGTAAAATATTTGGTTGCTGTCAGGAAAGCAAAATTTAAATCTGTTTTTTTGAAAGTAGTTTTCCATGAACATTGGTGAAGTCTGGCCAACTCCATAGAACAAAGTGATGATCTGAAAATACCTGAGGGAACCTAGACTTTTCATAAAGTCAGTTTTGTAAAAATCCTACATTTGCTTTCATGTTGAACAGTATAATTTGTTCTGAAATTAAATTAATAATAAAATATAGTCTTATCTTTTGTTTTTATTTTTTGTATTACTACTATATAGAATTTAGCCTGCTATAGTTGGGTAGCGTTTGGGAACAAGTTTAAAGCACAGATGTCATCATTATTAAAGTCGGAGTCCTAATCATAGTAATTGATACCATTTAAGCATCTTCAATTTCATCTTCAGTTCATTTATGTGTGTCAAAAAGTATAGTGATATTTATTATGAAGTATTGTAATACTAGTAAGTGGCTTTTAAAACTTAAGTAGCACAGCAGTTCTATACCCTGCAGTGATAGTATTCAAAGGGAGAGATGTTCCTGTAATCTGGAGACATCAGGTACTTTGTGGGATGAATAATTTGCCAATTCCCAAGAAGCCTCAGGGTTCAGTGTGTTTTGCTTTGGCCCTGCTGTGCTGCATTGATGCCCTGCTGTGTTTTGTCTTCCTGACTGCAGCAATTTCCTCCAGCTCTTCCAGCAAAAAGGGAATAATTAGTTGTGGCTAGGTTTTTCTCATCCACAGGCAGCTTCTAACTGGAGCAGGGAGGGAGCCAAGTACATGGACAGCCTATTCTGGAGAAGAGCACAGCTACTTGGATTAAGTCACATGTCTTTCAAAATGCACTACAGAGCTATCTGTTCATAACTAAAATAGCAGCAGTGGAAACAGTGCTTCACTTGCAGCTAATGGAAGACAGTAGTTTGTGAGTTCTGAAGCACACATCAACTTTCTTTAGCTGGAAAGAAGGTTCAGCAAAGCCTAGAAATGCTTAGAAGTGTCTGGAAACAACTTTGAAGGAGAAGAATGTTCACAATTTCCCACCCCACTGTACTGTGCTGTAATAGGGGGGAGGTTCCTCCTGCAAATCCTTTCTCAAATCATGTAGTTGCTGGCAGGTAGAGTCCTTCTTCTGGCCTTCAAAAGACTCACTGAGGGCAGGTTGTACAGTAGAGTATGGGGTGCTCTTAGGTACCCTAGTTAGAAGCAGCATATTGCTAAACTTGCTGCCTGTTGCTGTGTGTTATGCTAGTGCATACTCTGTATGCTAGCTAGTGAAATGTCACTGTTCAAAGTAGTTACTCTTCTGCCAAGCCAAACAAGATAAAGTGTTTGAAAGGGAAGCAGTACAAATATTCAGTATCTCTGGTATTTCCACAACATGCTGCAGAGGAAACTGTAGTTTGTGAACCAGGGAGATAGTGATAGATACCATGGTGGGTGGGTGTGCTTCAAAAATACCACCTTTCACACTACCCTTATAACTTGTTTTGCCTATGTTTTTGATATTTTAAATACTTCCTTTATACTATGTTGTTATAAGCCCTTTAAATTTAGAGGATTCTGTCTTAATAATCTACTGAAATCCATTGTAATGATTTTTGGCTGCATGATTCTGTAAATTTGGTTTGCTCTACATATCTGTATAGGTCCTTATTTTAAACCTTGATTCAGAATATTCCCAACATGACTGTGATTAGTATCCAGTATCTTCTTGCACATGGCTATTTTTTTTTTCATCTGCTTGTGACTTCATGGTATCTTACTGCATACTAATTTCAAGTTACAGTGAACATGGACATTTTAAGTCATCTTATGCTAAGACTTCCCTAATGCAGGCTATCAGACCTATTGTTTCAGAATCTGTGTTGCAATAGCAACGATGTTCTTGTCAACACAGCCAAATATTTAAAATGAAATTTTAAGAAATTTGCACCAAAGTATTTTTAATTAATTTTACTTAATAAAATGGATAAATAGTTTTTGCTATTATCACATTCTGACATAAACACTTTTGTTCTGTCTCTGTCACCTCAATAGGATGAATTTTACTTGGTAAAGTGGAAGTCCATTACTTATAGTAGCTGCACGTGTGATCTGACTTTTCTATCAAATGAGCCACTTCCCGCTGGGCTTTGACTACTTTTGACACTTAAATAAGCATTCTTTTTGAATACAATAGCGTTGAACAGTGTGGTTTCACTTTGCAGTAAAAATAGTAATATCTTAAGTTACTAATCACCTGGGTGATCATCTAAAAGGAGATTGACAGCATACTGTCAGATTACCACAGATTCAGACTGTCTGCTTAGAAGACATTACCAGCTTTTTGAACCTCTGTGCTCTTGTATTATAGTTCTATTTATGTTACAATGTTGCACGTTGGTAAGGAGAAAATAGCTTTGAGATAAACATTTCCACTGTTGGTCATGATGCCTGAGTGCACGGTTACTTAGTTCTGTTGAACATAATGCTTTTGTTTTTTTTAATGGGCTCTTTGCAGTTGCTGAATCTCCAGATAATGCACTACTCTATGGCGTCAGATGCAGTGGTATACTTGCTGCACCCCATATTCTAAAGCCCAGAAAGTATTTTTGTCTTCCTAGCAATTAAATATTTTGAATTAAGGCAAGATTGGTAAGTGTTATGTATGTTAAAGTTTGAAGCTAACTTAGAGTAATTTCTTTGGATTGTATGTTTCTGATAAAAACAAAATATGTCTGATGTCTTTGCCAGACTCCCTGTTCTTGCATATGTAACTTGCATATGGCTTGATTCCATCTGTACTCAGAAATGAGATTCAAGGTCACCAATTACTTATCTCTCTTGGTGGAGAGCTATGAGTGGAGTTAGGTAAAATCCTGCATCTGGCAAGTTGGCAAAATAATGAGGCAAGTTACACAAGGTATTTATTTTCAGTTTAAAGCTGATGATTTGAAACAGTTTACTTAGGGTTGTTTTTTTTTTTTTCTTTTTATCATCTTCATTCTTTGTAAACAATCTAATCAGATGCTTTATTACAGCTGTTAAATTGGTGACACTGTGTGGACTGCAAATCCCTGAAAATCTGAGCAGGTCATTTTGCTAATTTTAGTGTGGAGGTTATTTAGGATTTTGGCAGGGTGAGTGCTAAACATTGCAGTACATGGAACTATTGAGAAATTGGCTGTACAGATGGCTTGATGTTTGTGATTACAAATGAAGACAAAATAAGTGTAGAACTTGGCATGGTCAAGGAACTGTGTGAACTTGGTTTTAGAAAAATGACAATAAAAGCTAAACCTAGCTTTCATCCAGACAACTTTTGAATGATGATGCATTCATGGTGTAATTAGAATTTTTATTGATTCAGTCTATACCATATAACATCACAGACATGTGGAATCAAACTGTACAACCCAAGCTAGGTTATAAAGTAGGCACGTTTATTGCAGCGCCGGGCGCAAGGGGATCACTCCTCCGAACTTGCACCCCCTACTT
>JANIJG010025190.1:0-11661 GCA_024611175.1 Megaceryle torquata | reverse complement strand
CAGTTAGTTAGAAGAACTGAACTGAAAAGTAAAATCACTGAACAGAATTAGTTCTGTTCTCACTCAAACCAGGACAATTACTCAGTTTTCTTCCTTGTGCATTGTGCAATTTCCCAGAGATTTCTACTGTAGCCCTTGGCACCTTCAGACTGCACTTCTGATACAAAGTGTTCTTTCTCTATGTGGTCAACCATTTTGCTGCATATTTAGGACCTTTCAGGAAAGCTTTTAGTACCTTTCAGACCATGGTTTCAGTGAAGTGGATCTCAGACTTTCCTAGTCCATAGACATCACAATGGCAGTAGGCATTTTGTACTTTGTCCATGTTGGTCTCCGAGGTGTTTACTCACTCTATCTCTTTCTATGGGGTAGCATGGATGAGAACTGTGTGGTTGGGTGACCAGATCTCTAAGAAATCACTGTCAGATTGAGAATGTAGGTATATTATAGATGCAAGTCAGCCTGGACTGTTCTCCTGAAGTGGATGTTCTTGACAGAGTTGGGTCTTAGCAAACAACTTTGGTTCCATCTTACAGTTTTGTGCATGTACTGTTAAATAACTTCAATGTTTGAAGTCCTTTCCTAGGTTGTTTTGCCTCTGTAACTGTCTTAAATGCACTATGCATCTTCCAAGTCAGCACCTTCATAATTGTCACCTGCCTCCCTGTGGAAATCACCAGGCCCAACACTTTATGACTTACTTCAGATATCTGTGGCATCTTGCCTTATTAATTTTGTTTAGCTGGAATATGTGTCCATGCAGTAGTGCATCTTATGTTGTTTACTGTTGAAAAACATGTGATCTCTCAAGGGGCACAATTTTGATGTCTAAGATTATTTTTAAAGAATGGGTTATTTTTGGCTAGGTAAGTTCCCAGAGCCAGTTACATGTGACTGCTGGCATGGAATAAGAACAAGAGTCAGAAGGGAAAGTAGCATCAGGGAAGTCTCTGCTTCAGTTTAACAAATAAGTTTAACTCCCTAAAGAAACTGACTGATAAAAATATGCAATGTCATTTAACAAGAAGTTACATTGCTAGATCAGTTACTGATCAACTTACACTTGTATCCTACTTCTATCTGTAGTGTTATCTTGATTATTCAAAATACTGTGACATATTGTGGATGAACTACTTAATAAAAAAGTCCAGAGAAGCGATGACATTCCATAACAGTAAGTCAAAGGACTGTAGTGGTGAGCTCCAACACACTGTGCTGTTACTGCATAATGTTGTATAAACTGGAGACAACAAAAGATATTTAATTAATTGTACAGATGATAAGTTCGATTTTTTACATATATTAGTCCATTTGAAAGTTTGGTGAGACTTGGAGGAATTGTTTTGCGCAGTGCATTGATAAAAAGCCACTACTTGAGGTACAACACAGTAGCTTTTTAACAGCTGGCAGATTCCTATAATCAACTGAATTTACAGGGGTAATTTGGGCAGGCAAAAATCTAATTACCTGGTATATTTCCTACACTGAACTAATTACACAGTGCCTTACATTGCAAAAATGTCTCATTCAGTGTTCCTATCAGCACAGGTCTCTAAGGGTAGACTTGTATGTAATTTGTTATATAAGACCAACACAATTGTAAATATTTGTTAACATGTATAAAGGTGTTTAGAGTTCTTTCTAAAACTTTAATCTCTGTCCTTGCCTCACTTCTTAGTTAACTCTGACTATAAAAATACATCATTTAGTTAATATGAAAATCTGTATATTTTAAAGAAATGTTTGGTTGGTATTTTTTTGCACCGGGGCAATCATTTTGTCTCAATGTAAAGACTACAGTTGTATCTGTAAAGTTAGAACTTTGAAAGAACATAATGGATTTTCTCCTTCTGGTGTTTTAGCTGGCATTAGTACAGTGAAAAATACTGCTGCAAGTTGCTGGAGACCCCTAATAGAGAACAAAAGTAGTGTTCCTGTGATTGGTGTTTGTGTTGGTTCACATTAATTTTTAAATAAAACTGAGATAGACGTCATGTTCACAGACACCCCTTTCTTCTCAAAGCACTGTATTAATTTTTCACTGACTATGCTTTACTACAATTTATGTTGGTTGTTGGAGTGTTTACCACTTTGCCCGGTAGAAAATCAATAGTTCAGTAATGTCATACTATAGTTTTGTAGGGATGGTTAGCTGTTCCTGATGGTCTGTTCCACCTCATTTGGGGATTTGTTTTAGTACCTGTTTTACATATAATTCAGTCTAAGAGAGAATCCCTGGTATGTGCCATATTAATAACAAAAGTTCCTTCTTCTGAAGTCAAACACTACTGTAGTATAGATTTTCTACTTGGTTTGGTTTGTGGTTTTTTTCTTGTCTTTTTCTCCTGCAAGGGTATCTCTAGGTATTTTGTGCTTACTTCTACTTTGCAGTTGCATTTTGGACCAGGTATTAGGAAAGAGGGCAGAAAAACATTCAGGAGTGCTTTTCCTCCTGTTAGTTCCATATTTAGCTGCTTCAGGAAGCAGTTATTTATGGGATCTAAAAGTTTGCCTTAGTTTCATGGTCCAGTGTAAAAGTTACTGAGTCTGCATGGGAATGACTGGAGCCTCCCTTTAATCTATATTCTGCAGTAACAGCCCCCCTGAGAGTTTCCAAGTAAACCACACTCTCTCTTTGCATCTTCCTCAGGATGTGATAGTATTGCCCCATTAATATACTTTTCCTATGTATCAAATTTTAATCAACAGAGATTCACTTACATCTCAATAGAGTTACCTTAGGATTTGGTTGGGCTGCATGCTTCCTTTAATGAATAGAACCATTCTTGTGACCTTCCCTCTTGTTTTTTTCCTGTATATTTTGTAACTTGGAATTACAGTGTCCCACTGATTATTTTCTTTTTAATATCCTTCTAATATGATATTTCTCATTCAGTATTCAGTTCCAGTTCATCCCAGTTGCCCCTTCTGTACTGGCATAAGAGCACATACCCACATAGGTCTGACTACCTACTTTATTATTTTTTTATAATATTATTTATTTTTAATTAATTAATGTTATCATTTATATTTTTACTATTTAGGTATTTAGGTGTTTGGGGCTTTTTTAGGTGTTTTATTGTTATGGTTATGGTTGGACTCAGTGATGTAGGACATTTCAACAATGACTATTCTGTGATTTATATGCTCATTTTAGATGGGAATTTGCTGGTTCAAGCTGCTCGTTGTTTCTCACTGCCTCCCTGTCCTTAGTCTAAGTTATCTTTTGTTACTTCACCTGCAAAGAAATTGTAGTGTTGAACAGTGTCATCTTTCACCTTGTCAAAACTTCCCAGTTCTTAGCTTTGTTTTGATCCATTTTATATTTCTATGAAATTCACCCTGCTTGTAAAAGCTAATCCTGTTCCAAAATTACTAATTCAACACCTCCATTTTTTTAAGGGTCTTCAATGAACTGCTGCTGTTGCCTCAACTTCCAAGTGCCCCATGATGAAGTGTTTGATGTCATGTTCTTTTAAGTATTTCAGATGACTTAATTGAGGGAATTAGGATCAGATCACTTGTATCTAGTTCTGAAGGCAGGAGAACTATCCCTCAATGAATCTGTATAAATTAGGATTTCTTAAAGTAGGGTTTGTGAAATGCTAACATGGATACTTTGTCAGAGAATCTGGGGCCATCACCCAAGAGATAGTGCATGAGAACATGACCAAGAAAATTTTTGTAGGATTTGACATAAATATTTTTAAAAATTTTATTATTGCTGTCTTCACATCAGAAACATGCATAAAAAGAGTGTAATAAAGATAATAGTAAAGCAAACTCTTCATTAGCATAATCTAATATGTACAATTCTTAGCAGTCATAAAAATTAATATGACTAGTATGTCATTGCAAGAATGCACAATGTACATTTCACATCTATTTTTATTCTTACATACAGAAACGGAAAAAAAAGGAAAAAAGTAGAGAAGTTGTAGTGTAATGTGCAATTATATTTTCCTTCTTACATTTCCGGTCTAAAACAATTCCAAATATCTGTACAGTTTTTATGAAGCTTTAATTCAATACCGTGCATCTCATTTTTAAATCCTCTCTTTCAGACTTTTAATTTTCAGGTTTGTTTCTGATGTCATCCTATAATGAGTTAGGAACTACTTATTGCAGGTGACTACTATTATCAGGAGACATTAGAAAATTATTAAAATGTTTGACAAGGTATTGAATGAATAAGTGATTAATAATTTAATTTTTCTGTAGGTAACAAAGTTTCAACATGGAATAATAAGCATCTTCCAGACTTCTGTGTATATTATAGCTTGATCATAAACATAGAATATAATCAACAGTGCTATGTTCACTTTTGTTATGAACCCCTTTTATACATATTACACTCAGTGTGATTCAGCACATATCTCTGTGATGTAGGTGCCATCTTTTGCTGTACCTGTGCAGTCTTTCGACTGATACAAGTCCTTTAGACCTACAGGGTAGTGGATCATTTCAAAAAAGTAATCTTTTTTTTTTTCTGTATTGAGGAAGAAGAAGAAGAAAAAGAAGAAGAAAAAGCCTCTCTCTCCTCTCTGTATTCCAGTAACACATCTTGTTCCTTTAAGAGCAGGGACTTCAGTGGGAAGTGGGCTAACCAGTGTTCACAGGATCAAGCTAGAGCTACTCCAGAGTAACCTCTCCCAAAATATACATAGTGTAAGCATCCTGCAAGACCTATTTCCACACTGTTTCCTAACTCCACACCTGTTGGGCATTTTTCTTGTGTCGTAAATACAGTCATTGATTTATCTTGTGTCTTTTGGGTCAGACAACATGCAGGCTCATGCCAGAAGAAAGCACAAATACAGCAGCACTGAAGAGTATGTGTCCTATTTCATACTTGTTATGTCTTCATTTCTTTGTACAAAAAAAAAAAATTCAGTCATTAAACCCTTAAGAGGGAATTTGTGTATAGTTAAAAAAGATATAATATGTCATCATATGACATATTGCAGCAGCTGCAATTGACTCTATTTTTTTAACTGTGAACAGCTTACTTTGGGGCTTAACACACTGTCTCCCCTGTTTCATTTGCTTTGAAGCAGAATAAGAAATTATTGATGTATTTTGTTTTCCACTGTAATTTTCAGAATTCTTAATAACTCAGTTAAATCCCTCTCTTATCCTCTACCAGGGCATAAAATTCTGCTGTTTGCAATCTCTTATATACATACAAGGAATAGCACTATTTCTCTTTAGATTGCACATGCTTAATTTGATGTACAGCCTTAAGCTAACCAGAACAGACAAGGCATTCAAAACAGAAAAGAAACCCATGAGACAGTTAGTAGGAAGGAGGACATTCATTGTTTAAATAAAAATTGGGATGAGCTGCTG
The DNA here is from genome assembly GCA_024611175.1 of Megaceryle torquata. Lineage (NCBI taxonomy): Eukaryota > Metazoa > Chordata > Aves > Coraciiformes > Cerylidae > Megaceryle > Megaceryle torquata. The sequence continues at coordinate 6,312 of JANIJG010025190.1, read as the reverse complement.
AGTATTTTGGTAGGTGTAGGAGAATAAAAAAAGTAAATCCCAGGAAGGCACCTCATTCACAATTCAAAGAATAGCTGTCCATGATCCTTTTATATAATCTCTTTAATTCAAAGAATTTTAAAAAACCCCTCTGTAATGACACAGAACAAAATATGTCATTGATAAAAAAAGTTTTAAAAAGAAAAGAAACTAACAGTCTTCAAGATTGTGTTACATTTTCCTAAATTTGGCATCATAGCTGTAATATTTTTGTATTCTTCTTTTCTGCTCAGTGTAGGCATATTTCAGTTCTACTGCTTATTTTTATTTTCCTTATTTCTGTTTTTATTTTCCCTTTACCCCCATTTATTTCTCCACTTCAAAAAAACAAAACAAACAAAAAAAAAACCCAAAAAAAAACCAAACAAAAAAAACCAACCAAACAAAAAAAAAATCAACAAAATAACCAAAACCAAAAACTTTATTTATGTTCTGTTATCACTTCCACTACTCCAGGTTTGTGATTGAGTAATTTGAATTATTTATGCAGATCAAATCCGTGATTTTAAATGCTTGGCATTCACAATATTGTGACTTTTTTACACAAACTTTTTTTTTTTTTTCATTTAGATGATACTACATTAAAACAGAACCAGAAAACCTACTCACAATGAGAAGATTAGACAACGCAAAAAAATGTTAGTCATGCTCTCTTATGATATATCTTTAAAAGCATCCTATTGCTCACAAAATTGTCATATTATTCTTTCTAAGGTCCTGAAGCAGCAATGAGGCTTGTATGAATCAGTTTGGAACACTACCCAAATTCCCAGCCACATAATCATGCCTCCATTTTATAGAACACATTATTTTTAATCATATAGCACAGAGATTCTAACAAAAACTTGGGTTTGGGATCACTAAGTGAAAATTAGTTTGGTCTTTTCATCCTAAATATTTAGAATTTCTTTAGCTTGTCTTGAAATCATACTGACTATTAAATAGAATCATCAAACAGAGGTATATCGTCTTGTTTTCCCAATCAGTCTTTCCAGTGCAAATGTGACCAGAAATATTTTGTTTAAAAATCTTCCATCCTTTTCTTGTTTAATTAGTTGCTTAGTGACTTACTGTATAGGTGGTGTTTCTCTTTGCAAAAATATTTTTCAAAGTTGAACAAGAAAATGTCTAGCATTGTCTGTTTCTTCTGCTTAAATTGCTCCTTTGCAACTTTGACAGTACTAAAGCTCTCAAGTGTCAACACTGACAGAGATACCATAGCTTAATTGATCCTGCAGAGTGAAAATCTTATTATCTGCAGAGACAGCTCTTGCAAGTTGTAAAGCACAAAAGAAGTAAAGTAAATGTGCTCCGTGTAATAGAACATAGTTTCCTTGAGGCAAACACGTTCATCCTTTCAGGACATTTGACCAGAAGTGACATCATTCACCAGTTCCTTCAAATATCTGTATGGAGAGGAAGAAAAGGGAAAAGAGATACAAGATGTCATTTGTCAGGTCTAGCAGGTAATTGTTCTGGTGGAAAGGGATACTGACTGAGATCAGTTTGGTCCTAATGCAGTCATGTTTTCATTTAGCAGCACACAGGCAACCAAAGCAAAAACATATGCACTTTTTCCTGTCTTTATCTTCAGCTACCTTCATTCATCTGGAAAGGGACCAGGTATTTTTCCAATGAACGAGAACCAAGGTCTCACAGTTTAGTCATTCAATTTACCTTGCTGCTTACTTGTTGGAAGACTTCTGTATACTTCTTGGCATTTTTGGAGCAAACTTTTTTTAGTGGCATAAAATAAATATGAGGTCCCATGCTTGATATGAAAAAATGTGTACATGACTGCTTGGTTTACTAAACTTGAATTTGCTACATAGGACCTTAAGTAATGCATTTCAGCATGGTTTCTAATGATGAGTTCATTACAATGCAATATTTGGACAGCTGCTTGAACTTAATCTGTGTTTATTTTCTCATCTGTGATATTCCTGTAATTATACCTAACTGACTTACACTGACTTGGGAACCTAGTTGTATCCATGGCTGTCTCCCGGGTCTTGAGAACATCCTCTGAAACTAAATTTGAAAAAGTCACTTAGCCAACCTTCCAGGAGCAGAATTCAAGCCCTCTTTGGAAGTAGACTCTGTACAGCACAGGAGAGTGACATTTCAGTATGAAATAGATGGTGCAGTGTCTGTGCAGCATGTACAATAAACCCTGGGGATAGTACTTTGTTCCTGGAAGCACAGTTCCTAGGCTTGACAAGACCAAGCTTGAACCACTGGAAAGCAGAGCTGGGGCTTGGAAGATCCATGCTTTGTGACTGACTGGCAGAATGAGCCCTCTGCCCCAGCACTGTTTATTGGCAAAGATTTGTAGAGCACTTTTGAGTTTTTACAGAAAACACTTTGGCAACTAAACTAAAGCTGATGAGCGAGGAGTCCTGAGTGAAAATCTGGAAGCATGTTCCAGCTGCCAGAACATGCAAGAGATCAGCACGTAGCTATCAGTCTTCAAAATTCAGGTCCCATAAGAGGCACTTTGTGGAGTATGTTATAACCAAATTGTGCCACAGAAGCATGAGCAATAGTGAGTTCACTCAACTGGTGGCACACAGGGGATTGCAAAAGGAGCATGGCTGAGTGCCTGGGAAGGAAGCTGTCCCACTCAGACTGGGTTGTTACAGGAGCAATCTGAAAACATTGCTTAAGTGAAACCGCTGCCTCATTTTATGTCTCTGCAGTCTAAGAGCTGTACAGTAGGTAAGAAATGCTTCCTGTCTACAGCAGCCAGGCACCAGACTGAGACTCCTACATGCTGTTTCTCAGCCATGCACAGGATTCAAATGAAGAAAAATTGTAGTTAAGATCTGAAGATCCAGTCACCTAGCAACTATAATGCCACCAAAGGTTTCAAACTAGCTTGGATTGTGTATCTCCACAAGTCTTTATTTTTATGTTTCTAATTGCTGCAGCTTTTTTTAAAAAATGCATTAAAATGTTCTGATGGATTCCTCTGGGGGAACAAGTACTGGGAAGGAATGACATATTGCATACAACAAATGCAAACAAATTTGGACAACAGATGACTGTACTGTGCTCTAACTGCACAATACAGCCTTATAATAACTAGTAGGAAAAGAGAAGAAAACTGCTAATTTTTGGTTGCTGTAGAACAGCTTCAGGGGCTAACCACTTGAACTCCGATAAGTAAATAACATGCACAAACAAATAAAAATATTGGCTGTAATTTCTATAGACATTATTTCAAATGGCTTTTGTAATATATTCCAAAGCTTTTGTGATAGATAGCATCTATACATAATGCTTGGGAACAATTGCAACATCCAAAAAACATCAAACCACAACAACCACCCCAGAAGCATAGAAGAAATGAGGGCTTATTTGTTCTATGGTGACTTACAATATACTGTAAAAGACTGCAACAGATAAAACAGGAAAACAATACAAGTGACATTTGCCTCTTTCTTCTCAACACAAAGAAATTTGTGGGATGTAACATGTAAGCCAGTTGGGAAGAATTATTTTTTTTTTTGTGGATATCTCTTTGTGTCAGCTTTCCACAGATGGCAGTGAAGGAGACCATATTAATACATTTAAGGAATATGTTCTACTGTGAACCTGTTACACACTCTGGAGTGCAGTACTATAATATAACAGCAAGGGAAAGCCTCATGTGAGATATCATATCTCTCATATCTCATCTGACAGGCATTCTTAGCCTTTTGTACAGTGAGAGATCATGGAGTTTAACCAGTTCTCTTATGTACTTAGACTTGACTGATTAGTATGGATGACTGGGAAATTACTTTTGCTTCATATGTAATGTACTTCAATATTTTCTTCTGTCTACAACAGATCCAGTGCTTCTGTGGGCTTTGGAGAGAGTTTGTTGCCTTTGGTAAAAGAAACCTCCAATTATCTGTCTTTAAGGTCTGGTTTCATATATGGAAATATTGCTGATACTAACCTCAGCTGGGCTTAATGGATGCAAATATGAAACCAGTAGAAATAATTAATACTTTTCACATGCTGTCAAGAATCAACTCACAAATGTGTATCACTATGCACACAGTATGTATAAAAGCAGGCTTCAGACAGAGAGAATCAGGGCATTTTCTTACTGCTTTTTTTGAACTGTTGAATTGCAACAGCCCACTGTTATGCTTGTCAAGTTTCACACATTATTGTTGTAATTGTGACAGACATTTCTAGTAGAATACTTTTAGGATTGGTGGTTTTTTGCTGGTTTTGGTTTGGTTTGGTTTTCTTTGTTTGGGTTTTTTTGTTTGTTTGGGTTTTGGGTTGGTTTTTTTTTCCTGAAAAACACAGCTTTTATGAAGTTGTTCATTATTTGGAATGATTTCAAGTGATTGAGAATTATACTTGAAGGTATTTCAGCCTGTATGCTGCTTGTGGTGTTTTCCATCCTAGTCCTTTACTTCTTCCTCCTAAAATTTCATATATCAGTGCTCTCTTCTGTATTACCTGTAAATTCTCTGATATTTTTCCTATTCCCTAAAATCAACTGCCCTTTTTTTTTTTTCTAATTAAAAGGAAGATGCCAGTAAGAACAGAAATTCCTGTGCATAAGTACTTCTTTCTGTCCTCCCAGCAGATAAAAACTAAAAATAAAATAAAAAAATCCAGAAGTCTCGGTACATCAAAATAGAGATTTAGTTAATTACTAAAATGGAAGGTAAAAAGATGGAATTGTGAGTTCCTTTCAGAAATCCACTAAGAAAGGCACTAAAAAAGTAGACTGAAATTAGTGTCATAGATTCATGTCACACACCTGAGTGAGAGTATTGATGGTCAAGCCATTGACACTCTGGCACTTCACAAGAACAAATACTTGGTATCTCATGTAATCATAGATACCTTTATCATAATGTTTTTAAGCTGGTGTACTACATAAAGTTTAGGATTAAAAATTTATGATTCAATCAGCCCTAGTTCTGATACTCCATCATAATTCTCTGCACAGAGGTAAGTGCTTCTGACACCAAATAAAGGTATAATGTAGAGAGGGAGGTGCAGTAACTGTTCTCCCAGTGCATGTCTCCAAGTTAAAAGGAATGTCCTTCAGAGAAAATTGCAACAAATAAACTGGTTGCTCAGTGGCTCTTGAGGACTTTACTTTTGCAGGGGGCTTTTTAAGAAAGGTTTCTGGCATTTATTTTAAACAGTAGTTACAAATTGTGTCTTGTACTTTGGTCAAAAAGGTATGCAGCAGAGGGAAAGACACACAGTAAACTTCTGCAATTGCACGTTATGTATGTACACTTAAAAAAAATTGGCTGTGATTAATGGACATAGCATCCTAGATACCCTGGAAGTCTGTCTTCATTTGTATCATTATATAGACACCCCAGTGCTATTTTCTTTTCCTCAGCAGTGTCATCTGCTCTCACATTCAACACACTATCACTGGGATAACTACTTACTAATCCCTTCTTAAAGTATGCTGTAGATTCAGGAGTAAATGAAGACAGAAACTATGGAGAATAACATGGCAGAATGGTAATTTCTTAGTTTGTGGCATAAACCAGTTTGGAAAAAAACAAACAAAAAGAAGAAAAGGACATTTATTCAAAATGGGAATATGTTTATTTAATCTGGAGGAAATTTGTTTGGCTGCCTTCTCTGGTAGGATGTGCTTTCTGGGACATAGTAACGAAGGACAAGTTCTTTGCTCCTGTATTATGCCACTTCAAACGGAAGGAGAAGATGTAGTAATTGAGCGTTCTCAAAAGGTTGCAAAGTGACTTGATTAAGTGAATTACTAAACTTAACCATGTCAGTCAGGATCAAGAGGCAATTGTGCATTCTCTTTTATGCAGTCATGTGCTGTAAATAAAGCACTGCTCTAATCATAACATTTTCCATAATAGGAAAAATAGAAACTATTTTTGTTTAATCTTGTAAAAGGTCTTGTTGATGATATCAACAATTTTCATAAACAGCACAGTCTTGCCTTGCTCTTCGAGAGTTTTAATGGTGGAAGCACTGACACATTTTGGTAAACTGTTCATGACTCTTTCTTTAGAGGCATGCCCCTCAATACGCACTCATATTTTACAATAATGCATTTCATTGATGTATATCAAAGTATTTTGACAGAATGAGTAAATGTTACAAAAAGACTGGTGCCATCATCAGAATTTTGGGATTTTTGATCATGGAGAAGATTATATGGCACCTGCTCCACTGGCAGCAGATGGAGCGCACCTATCTCAAAGGGGAAAAAGGATCCTTGCACAGGAGTGGCAGGGTTCATTGAATGGGCTTTAAACT